>JABSTT010001815.1:0-74784 GCA_013339685.2 Hyalomma asiaticum
ATTCAGACAAGAGTTTTACATACATTACAACCCTGCCTGAACTCTGCACTTCCATCCTACAAAATGTAAGGGCATTCAAGCTTATGCTTATGCAAATGTATTTTGCAGTGCTACATTAGCACTTTACACAAGGTCAAAAGTTTAGTCTACGACAAAATGTTCGTAATAATAAGTACTTAAATATTGCAACGTAGACCTCCTGGAGGTGAAAGTGCACCATTCAAAGGTAAGCATGTCTATTTTTATAGCGACAACAGCTACCAAGCACTCTTGGCAGCTGTCACTAAATTCAGACAGCTGTGCTGTCAGGCCTCTAGCAGGTGCCTGTGTTTCTTTCCAACAAGCCTGCTCCTATTGTGGTGCCACGTCAGAATTTCTTGGCCATGATATCAAAGGGTACACACATTTTGGTGCCATATCTATATGAGTTGTTTATAGTCACAGAGGCAGTGCGGTGTTTTTGCTTCTGAATCATAGGTAACTATGGCGTGTTTTCTTCAAATAAAATTAACACCGACTAAGCTTTCCTATGCTACTACAAAGATGGCCATCCTAGCCAAAGAAAGGTTGTCTTCATTTCTTCATTACATGGTGTGGTGTGTGTGTACGTGCACCAAGCTGATGCACTCAGTCAACACATAAGAGTATACCCAATAGACATGAGTTTTTTCGAGGTTAGTTTCTTTTTTACTGTGGCTTTATTTTTTTTGTGTGTGTTAGAAGGGTGATCATTTATTAACTCAAAAGCCAAATTATCTTTTGAGCATACGTAGTGACAAAAAGCACAAGATTATGACATGGGCAGAGGAGCCAAACAACAAGATCTTGTGTTGGGAGAACAGCACAAACACACAGGACAAGACAGACAGACTGCTTCTGGTTAGGGCACATGGTCCATCAGGATGCATCATTGGACGCCTCCTCTTTTTTTTCTCTTTTTCTGGCCAAGAAAGCATATTATCGTTCCACCAAAGTGAACACTTATGTTAGTCGGGACATAGTCCAGTCTGGTTTCTTTGTTCAGTTTGTTTGTGCTGTTTTCTGTCATGAAGCCTTACAACAAGCTCAAGCTCAACCCTTCTAAACAAAGATCTAACACACCATGAATTGGCAATAAACACCCATGCCACACGAGCCATTACCCTAAAGCTATGTAACATTGACCCGAAAGAGCCCATACAGTTCTGTTGTTGTTGTTTTGTTGGATTTTAACGTCCCAAAAAACAGTTATGATATGAGAGACGCCGTAGTGGAGGGCTCCGGAAATTTCGACCACCTGGGGTTCTTTAACGTGCACTGACATCGCACAGCACACGGGCCTCAACATTTCGCCTCCATCGAAATGCAGCCGCCGCAGCCGGGATTCTATCCCGCGACCCTCGGATCAGCAGCCGAGTACCATAGCCACTAGACCACCGTGGCGGGTTCCCCAAACAGATCTCAGATAACCTTAAGTACGAGATATTGAGCATCATGTGACTGGCCTGTCCTAACTTATTCTCTCTTATTAGCTTCTATTCATTCTAGCATATCTCATCAGCTTGCTCAGAGGGACTGAAATCGTACAACATGCAAGGAGTGGCAAGGCTGCCCTTTAACTTGTGAAGGTTGCTACTTTACAACTATCAGAGTGTTTGCACTCAGAGTGTTTGCAGCACTCCAAAGGAATTCCGTACATAGCACGGTCATGAGCAATATCAACAGACTTGGATTTACACTTACTTGATCATCTCCAAGATTTTCTTTTTGCAAAGGCTGACAAGCAAGTTAACACAGAAAACCACAGTATAGCTGCATGAACAGATATTTTTTTGTGATTATAAGAAATGCTGTAAATGTACAGGTTTCATTATTTACTTGTTTGTCAATGTGCTCAGTCATATGGGCAGTTGGCCTATAGAACAAATTTTCTGCCGTGGCAACCTGAGCATTGATCCAGATTTTTACAAGTATAGAACGCATGTACCATAGTGTGGCAAAAAGAAGGCCAAAAGAAGAGATGGAAGCGAACAGTTGCATCTATGTGCCCTTCTTGTGTTCTTTGTTTTCTGCTGTGCAAGCGATTCCATATTAGTAAGCAAAGCATACATTAGTCCCTCTTCAATAAGCAAGTTACCTGGATCTAGCTAGGAACTTGCTCATCCAAGTGGGAAAGTGTTTGTAAGCTAGCTGTGCAGATAACAAGCAACCTGATAGAACACAAAGAACTGTGGCTACTCAAAAGCAACTGTGCAAGTCAATTGAATATTTTGAGCAAATAAACATTTGCGCCACACATGAAAGCATGATTGTCTACACATTGAAGGCTTTCACTGCTTTGCAAGTCTTCGTTCAAGCCACACATATAAGCGTGTCCAGCTCTCTCTGTGAGGTACCGCTAAAGTTTTAGGGAGAATTTAAGTTGAAGACACCACTAGAACAGAAGAACACCACTGCTGAACAGTAAAAAGGTGGTCAGCAGATGTCTATGCATCTCTTACCTTCTCTGTGGTTGCCACAGCAAGGCAGCGGGGACAACCATGTTGAGCATTGAATTGCACCATGTTGAGGACGGCAGCACGTGCTGGTGCGTCCACAACACAACAGAGCACAAATGCTTTTGACCGGTGCACTTTTGATTCGGTCTTCCACACAAGTGGGTCCATGTTCTTCAAGTTATCGACAGACTTTGCCAAGAAAGCCTGCATATTGGGATGGGTGCTCCCGAACCACAGCGCAATCAAAATAGGATTCTGCAGTCATGTGGCAGCTGGCAGTTCATTCACTACAATTTGTAGTGGCCACACTGATGTCTTCGATGACTGAACACAGGACTACCATCTGTGTTTATGGTCAAAGTCAAGTCATCAGAGCCGAGGTTTTCTGCTGCTCTAAGTTCCACAAAACAGGCACCACTGGTAATGTCTGTAACTGTATCACTTTGCTGAGCTCTCCTTGACAAACCTTCTTCCAGGCTTTGCTTGGTCCTGTCGATGAGATAGCCTAGCTGGCTTCTTGTGTCCAATGTTACAAAAAACGATCTCTAGCGTGCACTTTAGAGACGCTTTCTTTCTTGTCGCAAACAGTGCACACTGCGTCGCCGCTGTCCACAGACAACACAGATTGGCAAACATCGCATAAATACCAATAGGTCACTAAATCACTTTTTTTTGTTGCCCACAGCTTCCTGAATGTGTACTTATTCCGCGGCAACACGTCAACACCGGCTATAGCGTTCACAAGCGCAGCCAGATCGCCCAACGCTGTCCACGTCAAGCCATGCGAAATTGCGAATGACATCGCGGCAGCTCCTGCCTTTGAGTGCCTAGGTTCGGCAGCTTTTGCGAGCTTAAAGAGGCAATGCTGTGGCCAGAACCTCATCTTCACAATAGCGCGGTGGCGATCCGCCATCGTCAGATGCCGTGGTCTCAGACTCTTCTGCTTCATCGAGCAGAGCGCTTTCTGCGGTTGCTAGTGCAGGAAGATGGTGTGCCTCCCGTGCACGTTGACGACTCTGCGTGTCCGCATGCGCTGTGAGACGGTCCCGCCAAGCTCTCTGCCTCTTGCAGGCTCTGCGCGTTTTGTGTATTTCTGTAAAAAGTCGTCTTGGGCACGGCGAGCTCGCTGCTGTGATGCAAGTACCGCTTGCGCGATTTCTTTGCAGGAACGGTCGTCATCTGCTAAGGCGACCGAAAGACGCCACAAACGTGGTGCTACTACCCTTCAACGTGGTCGTAGCTGGAGGAGGACAGGTGGGACGGGGAGAACAATGTGGAAGAAGCGCCCTAGCTGCGTATGAGCTCACCGCGCTCACTGTCTGTGCGGAAGGGAACGGTGCTGTGAGTTGCCCGGCGCGGACTGGTTTGCAGCATTTCTGCACGGCAGAATAGCGGCGACACCCGCCGGGACTGCATTTGTTAGGTGTAACGCATGGGGTGTGCTGCACGCATGTTCTTTGGCTACCAAAGACACCTGCATATAGCACCTCCATTGCTTCCTTCGCGCTCTTCAGGCTCCATACTGCATTATGCCTAGAGCTACTTACAGCACAGGTTTTCGCGTAAGCTGAATCACCCGATCTAGGGTCAACACGGGAAACGCTACATTGCACATAACAACCGCAGCGAGGGTGTGCTGCGTTGCAGGCTTTGCAAGACAAAAAACGGATTAGCAAGGAAGCTTGACAAAGAAACAACTTTATTACGGCACAAAACGGCTTCCGAAGCTTGCTGCAGCCGTTTAGGCCTAGTTGATTTGTTCCGTCGTAAAGCGGTACAGCGTTTTAACAATAGACCAAGTCTGTAAGTTAGGGTTCGTTTGGACTCGTTGCAGACACAAGCACCATCTCAGAAATAATTACATCTCTATCAACGTAATGTTCTATTTGAATGCTCAATCACTTATATCTGCGTACGTGCCCTCTAAATTTGCAACCTACATGCGTTGGGAGACAGCGGCTTGCGCAATACCACGCGGCACACAACTTTTCTTGACGAACTCATTATATTAAATGCGAAGCATTTCTTAGCGAACTTCGGCGAGTTTGAGCGTATCTGTCTATCTATCTGCAATAAAGTTTTCCATCCACAATAAAGTTTTCCATCCATCCATCCATCCATCTATCTATCTGGCCGCCTACGATTTTGTGCTCTCCTGGCCGTTACGCTAATCGAACGTTTATGAAAATTGGTATGCCACATCATGACTACATGACGAACATAAATGACAGGTGATAACATGAAAATCATGATATGCATGTCACGAGCGGCATGATTTACATGCCACGGTCTTAGGGCTATCCTGGCCATTTCGCTAATGGGATGCATGCGAAAATTGGTATGGCACAACATGACTGCCTGGCGAATATAAATGGCAGGTCATAACATGAAAATCATGATATGCATGTCATGAGTGGCATGATTTACATGCCACGGTCTTAGTGCATTCCTAGCCGTTTCGCTAATGGGATGTTCGAAAATTGGTACGGAACAACTTGACTGCCTGACGAACATAAATGGCAGGTCATAACATGAAAATCATGACATGCGTGTCATAAGCGGCATGATTTACAAGTCACAGTCTTGGTGCTCTCCTGGTCGTCTCGCTAATGGTATGTGAACAAAAATTGGTATGCCACAATATGACTGCATGGCTAACATACATGACAGGTCATAACATGAAAATCATGACACGCATGTCATGAATGACATGATTTACATGCGACGCGTTTCGTTAATGGGCCGTATACGCGAATTGGCATGCCACAACATGCCTGCATCAAAAACATAAATGACAGGTCATAACACGAAAATCATGACATGCATGTCATGAGTGACATGATTTACATGCGACGATCTTGGTTCTCTCCTGGCCGTTTCGTAATGGGATGTATACGAAAAATTGGTATGCCACGACATGACTGTATGGCGAACATGACTGACAGGTCACAACATGAAAATCACGATATGCATGCCATGGGCGACATGATTTACATGCCACGCGTTTCGTTAACGGGATGTATACGAAAATTGGCATGCCTCAAGATGACTGCATCATGAACGTAAATGACAGGTCATAACATGAAAATCATGACATGCATCTCGTGAGCGACATGATTTACATGCCACGGTTTTGGTGCTCTCTTGGCCGTTTCGTTAGTGGTATGCAACAATATGACTGCATGACGAACATAAATGACAGGTCATAACATGAAAAGCATAACATGCATGTCATGGGCGGCATGATCTACATGCCAGGCGTTTCGTTAATGGATATATACCAAAATTGCTATGGCACAACACGACAGCATGACAAAAGTAAATGGCAGGTCATAACATTATAATCATGACACGCGTGTCATGACCGGCATGATTTACATACTGCCGTTTCGTTAATGGGATGTATGGGCTCCGTCTACTGACCAGAGGGCGCTACGTAGCTCTCGTAGGACCGCTCAGTCGCGCACGGTGGAAACCGAGGCGACAGTGACGCGCGCGTTTATTTGCTGCTTTCCGGGCGTGCTGCGAACCACACGAACGCCCGCGGCGTCGCCCTTTGGAACAGTGTGCCGCAGGTTTGGAGCGCGCGTCTCAAAGGAAATAAAACGAAAGAAGGTGGGACGGGCGGTCCGCTGCTGCTATAGAGTTGGAGACGCGCATCGCGTTCGCGTATTTCCCTGTCGCAGTCTGCCCAATATTGCTTGTTCTCTTCGGCAGGCAGTGCATTCTGGCGCTGATGTCGCACATGGAAAACTCGACTGCACGGAGCCTATACGAAAAATTGGTTTGGCACAACATGACTGCATGACGATCATAAATGACAGGTCATAACATGAAAATCGTGACATGCATGTCATTAGCCGCATGATCTACATGCCACTCGTTTCCTTAAAGGGATGTATACCAAAATTGCTATGGCACAACTCGACTGCATGACGAAGGTAAATGACAGGTCATAACGTTAGAATCATGACATGCGTGTATCAGCGGCATGGTTTACATGCCACAGTCTTGGTGCTCTTGAGGCCGTTTCGTTAACTTCGTATGTACCAAACTCGGTATAGCGAGACACCAATGCAAATCCATTTTACGTTCCTTATGCGTGCTTCGCATTTCCTTGATTCCCACTGCACGTGGGATCTGCCAATTTTTTTTTAGCGACTCGATCGATCAAACGGTTCTGTAATGTGCACTTGCTCATGCGCCTTCGTTGCTTCTTCTCTCAATCACGCATCAAAAGGGGCGCAGTACACAGACTAGCAACGGAGAAGGTAGCCGGAGCGTCCGGACGTACGGCAAACAGCACGCAAACGGACACATATTGCTTATTTTGCATCTGATTGAGATGTTTGGGATGCAAGTGCGGCTGACTGATATGATAGAAATGGGGCAGCGGTGAATGGCTAGGCCAGACGTGTTGACGTTGTAGTTGTGTTCCTCGTAGTGTCGTCTTATAGAACGGACTTTTTGGGCAGACTTTCGAGTGCACTTCACAAAATGCTCACTATATGCCTGCTATAGTTTCGCTCTCGTCGTTGTCGAATAAAGGATCAGCAACTACACATATAATTACATGACATCATGAAATACACTTTTCAAAACACTACAAAAAGTCAAATAATTATATGAGGAAGCAAGCACATATTACGCTTCTCTTTTCGAAATGCAAATTAAATAGTGCGGTCATGCACATATAGGAAAATATAGCCTAAGTTTGTGTATACCTATAACCTATCTGTAGCTATATTTGAAAGGTAAATTAAACGCAACTATATTACTGCGTCACGTGTCCTGGAACGCGCACGTGCACGCAGGTTGTCTAAATTTCCAGAGCCCTCCACCACGCCGTCTCATAATCAGATTGGGTTTGAGGCGTAAAACCTAAGAAAAAACGCACGACGGTGAAAATATGAGCGTGTATCTTTGCAGCGATCCAATCCTTACGGAACAGATAATATACCTAATAGAGAGCGCGCTATGTGTTTCTGCATATGTTTCTCAGCAACTGCAACACAAAATACTGAGCTGATCTAGCGGGCTCATGGTGACAGAAATAGAATCCTTTTTATTGTTCGTGCTGTTTCTATTTCAGTATCTGCTTGTCTTTGCGGGCACACGCAGGTGTTCTGTGCTATCCACAACGGCCCCAGATTATTGCAGACTCCAACAATATCCATCCCTACTCACATCAGGGGAATATATATATATATCTCAAGGAAAGTTCTTGCTGGCTATCGGGATAAATATACTATCGAAAAGACACAGTGACAAACATAGGATTTATTGTGACGTTTCGGCTGGAGGGCAGCCTTTTTCAAAGAAGAAGGTTTCTCATGGGCGCATGGTCTTAAACACTTCACGAACATGCACAGTGGGTGGAGGGACACAGATGTGTGTCCAGGAAGCAAAGGCCAGTCCAAGATGACGTCTGCGTCCGCACGACAACTCCATAACAAAGAACGGGTGCTGAGTCCTGGTGCTACGACTCCCGCAGTGCAGCGCGGAACCACTGAAGCCAAACGTCGTGCTTGTGTGGGGAGTACAGAGTGGAGGGGCGGGGGAACGGGAGAAAGACAGGTTGCTCTGTGCGCGGTCGCTACCAGTATAGTTCAAAGGATCGCCCTCGCGCCGTGGTTCACGGAAAATGGAGGATAGATAAACGTAGCGCATCCGCGAACAACCTTGAATGGTTTGGTTTGTTAAAGACACGTACACACAAACACACACAAAATAGAGAAAAATAAAAAAGAATAAAAGAAGAGGAAACACCACACAGAAAGAAGAGTCGTTTAGTCTGACGAGTCATACTCCGTGGAACTCGTTCTCTAGAGAAAGTGCGCGATGTTCAGCCAAGGGGACACAATACATATCTGCACCTTGCGCGCGCGGCGCGATCTGAGTGAAATATACCAGATAAAAATGAGAGAAAGACAACAAGAAACATGATGGGGAATTAAATGTCCTAAGATAATACATGAAAATAAATGAAATCAGAGCAAACAAGAAATTAACAATAGGAATAAAGTAAAATAAAACAGGTCGACATCGACAATCAGTTCCGCATTCCAACAGGAGACACTGCCCGAGTGAGCGCCGAGCGCACACAAGACATACTGCACCTTCTGCGCGTGCAGTCTGAAATGAGCAAGACATATCATACAACAATAAGAGAAAGACAGCAATAAACGTGATGGGGAACCAAATATCGCGAGGTAACAAACGAAAATAAACGCAATGAGGAAGAATCGGGACACATACAAAAAAGAAAAAGATATTAACAATGCGTGCAGAATGAAATCGACCATCATTTCTGCATCTCAACAGGAGCGCCATGAATGTGCACCAGAAACAAAATAGAGAGAGAAAGCAAAAAAGAGAGGAAATATAAGACTTCTGGGAGTTCATAGTGCACATAGATTTGCATGTGGAGCCCTGAGAAAGAACAACAACAATAATGATAAGAAGGAATATAAAATATTAAAGACACTTAGCCACTTGCGTCGTTAATTGGTTTAGTTGCCTGACAGGCAAGCAAGATATTCGGCCTGTACTTTCGTTGATGCCACCAGACGCAGTATTGAATTTGTGAATAAGGTAAGATTCGTGAACCTCCCGGTCATAGTGCGTTTTGAAATAAGATTGGAGCACCACAGCTGTGAATGTATGGAAGGGATGACTAAGATCACTTACGTGCTTGGATAGAGGAAGGTGGGACAGGGTCTTTATGTGTGCCCTGTGGTTGTTTATTCTTATCCTGAATGGAGTTTCAGTTTGGCCAATGTACTGGGCGTTGCACACGGTGCATTCAAGAAGGTAGGCAATATTTGAGCTCTCGCAGTCAAAATTTCCTCTTATTTGGGAAAGAATGGCGACGCAGTGCTGTTTACTGTGGACGTTCTATCCATCATCGGGCATAGCTTCCACCAGGGTTTGTTGCAGGGGCCGCTGCCTGTGAATTTAGGAGTGTTCACCTTAGATGACGTTACAATGTCTCTGATATTTCGCGCCCGTCTGTAGACAACACATGGAGGTTCAGGGAAGACGCTTTTCAACTTGTCGCTTTCGAGAAGGACGTTGTGGTGCTTTTTAAGGATAGTGTTTATGTTAGTGGGTGAGGCTGAATACGTTATAATGAGATTTTGAGTGGTGTTTACGGAATGAGATTTTGGTTTGCTTATTAAGTAACGGCGGTCCTGCTTGCTAGATTTCTTGATGGCATCATTGATGACAGACGGCAGGTATTGTTTGACGAGTGAGGTCCTTGCTTAGGTGTTCACAGTTGGAGCAAAATCCGCCGCGTCAGAACATATCCGCTTGAACCGAAGGGACTGACTGTATGGCATGCCGAGCTTACAGTGCTTAACGTGGCTGCTTTTAAAATGGAGGTATTGGTGTCGGTGAGTTGGTTTTCTTAGACTGGTGTAACAAGCCTGTTGTCCGATATTCTTACGGAAACGTCGAGGAATTTTATGGTCAATGCCGAATACGTGTGCGAGAAGGTAAATGTTTTTGTGCGTGTTGTTGAAGCGGTGATGAAATCTTTGAGTTTTACTTCGCGTGGCACCAAATGAGAAAAATATCGTCGATGAACCTTCGATAAAAAAAGGGGCGGAACGGGGCGCTACTTAAAAATTTAGATTCGGAATGTGCCCATAAAGATATTGGCATAGTTGAGTCCTATTTTTGTTCCCATCGATGTGCCATTGGTCTGGACATAGTGCGTGTTGTTGAATTCGAAGTTGTTCATTTCTAGACTAGTTTGAGATGTATTCCTAGAGTTTCACCATCAACTGGACTATTCGGGAATGAATTTTCGTAGGCCTGAGTGGACATATTC
Organism: Hyalomma asiaticum; assembly: GCA_013339685.2. NCBI lineage: Eukaryota > Metazoa > Arthropoda > Arachnida > Ixodida > Ixodidae > Hyalomma > Hyalomma asiaticum. The sequence continues at coordinate 10,315 of JABSTT010001815.1, forward strand.
GATACCGTCGGAGTGCGGAACATTTGTGTATAGAGAGGCGACGTCCAGAGGTAACTAACAGACTGTCTTTTGGTATGACGAGATCCATAATATCAGCTAGAAAATGAGTCGTGTCCTTGAAGTAGGAGGGTAATGTTGGTGGAATGTCTGTGATTAGGGTATCGATGAAACTGGATATTGGTTCCGTTACTGTGCCAATACCGGAAAATATGGGTCGCCCTCGCTTGCCTGGTTTGTGTATTTCGGTAGCATATAAAATCTTCCCGGCCGCGGACTTAAAGCTTGGAGTGGCGCTGCAATATTATCGGTAATCTTATTGTCTTTGACGAGAGTGATCAATATCTGCCGTACTTTGTTTCGAAGCATGTTGTCTGATCATTATCAGTTCGCTTATAGAATGAAGTGTCGCTTAGTTTCCTTTCAGCCTCTGCGATGTAGTCACGTTTGTTCATTATAACAATGGCGCTGGCCTTTGCTGCTGGCTTGATTATTATATCAGACCGTTGGCTTAAACCCCGTAGCGCTATTGCCTCATTAAGTGAAGGTTTTGTAGGGGCGGAATTCGATTCCTGTATGCAGCGAGAATGTCGCCTTGTACAGCCTTAATATAAATATCCAAGAATTTGTCTCGTTCCCTTACGAAAATGCCATATATGGACTGATATGAAAAAAATCCATATACGGTTATATTAAAAATTGGGAAGATATGGCCATATATAGCATATACGGCCCTTATATGGCCATATCTGCCCAATTTTAATATATCGGTATATGGCGCCTTATACGGCCATATCTGTCCAATTTTTATATATCCATATATGACGCCTTATATGGTCATATCTGCCCAATTTTAATATATCCGTATATGGGCCCTTATATGGCCATATCTGCGCAATTTCTAATATATCCATATATGGCGCCTTATATGGCCATATCTGCTTGACACTGTAGGCCATGTGTGAGAGCTGAATACATATATAAACAAAAACAGAACACAAATGCAAGATTGACCTTTCACGTGTGTATTTTATTTTCCAACTATTTTTTCATTCTTCGGAGTTGTCTTTTGTCTTTTGCTTCTCAAGTCACTGAGCTTTGCGCCCAGGGATAATATTAAAATTAAGTTTTCCACTGCACTCGAACTGGCACCTCGTAGGGAAGTCTTTTGTGCGAGCTGTAATTGGCAAAACACAATTGGAGCATGAAAGTAATGCTTACATTATCAGGGCCGATAAATAGCTCCAAAATATGTGTAGCTGATGACGCAATGGCACAATATTTTATATGTATACATGCATGCATTCACTTAGGCGCCAAGAACAACAATCATCAAACATCGGAACACGCCCGTATTGTTAAACCATCCTGCATGACCGTGCATGACTACGCAATGTGCTGGTCGATATGCAAAGCACCTTACAAGCAGTTGCTCAATTATTATTTCAGTTTACTTCCTTGCACTTTGAGGCGAAGGGAAGGGAGAGGAGGCTTGTCCCTGTTTTGTCAAAAACAATTCATGGCATTTAAGCTACAGCTGTCACGCAGGAAAAAGAAAACACTGTTTTTCTCAACGACGTGATTAGCTTGTTAATCACGTGAGGCCGGTTCTCCGAAATGGCATCAAATGTATGCACATAAAGCACTGTCATTGATAGCTGAACCAGCAAACATGTTTATACATTATTGCAATAAAGCAACTGACCTTTGATGTATAGGGACGACTGAGTGTATTGTAACCTCTCCGAAATAGCGTGTGGAGTGCTCTGTTTGGTAAATAACTAAAATAAATGCAGATAATATCTAAAATGCGGCCACGCCATTTTATGCTCAACGTGGCACTTTCAGCTGCTCCTGAAGCAGCATGCATTTTCAGCCTCACGGCTTCACTGGCGCCAGATTCCGCGAATAAGCTACAATAAGGAGCATTTCACTAGTGAAAGGGTGGGGGAAGGGCACCGGTAAAACGAACAGAATTTCAACAGCAACTTGTCTAAGGCATTCGTAAGGAAAAATCAGAAAATGATAGCATGTCTAAGCACGGTACATCTGTTGGGTGACCTTCGATCTCCCACAAGACGAAAATACTGCATTTGGCGTCTTTTTACAACGCCGCTAAAGGGTTGGAAGCAGAAGCAATGGCTAAGGCGCAACTTAAAATATAGAAAAGAAACACGCTAGCTTTTCGACATTAGCCGTTTATCCGATATCCGATGGCGAAAAAAAAAGCGCTTATCAGCTATAAAATTGTCCAATTCACGTGCTTCTGAACTGACACACCGTATTAGAATTTTAGTAACAAGCATCAAATCTTACCTTGTAGCAATCAGCCTGGCATGAAAGAAGCCTTTGTACAGCCACCAAACTTGCACTTGTGGCCCCACTTCGTTAGGAATGTGCTCTTCCGTCACTCCCGACGCAGGTCATTTTAGAACATTGAAGGTTGTCCACTTATTTGCGACACGATCGAAACATGCCACTCACTGCACTCAGTACCACAGCACCACCTTTTTCGGAAAGCACAGCCATGCAGCCCACACGCAACAAAACCTTCGTGGAGAAAATGGCTCCAGTTGTGACGGCTACGCAAATGTAGTCCGTAAGAAAAAGAAAGAGAGAGGTGTATCGTTCCGAGAGGAAACGGCAAACGTAAAGCAGAAACTCGCATATTTCGATTGTTTCCCCGAAAATACGAGCGCGTTTTGTCAAAATGATGAGAAATGTGTTATGATTTAAGGCTGCCAGTGAGACATGTGTATTTTCTTGCTTACCACAAGCAATGGACTTCTTTTTGGACGCGAAAGTACACAGCGTAAACACGAGAGCTAGCTTTGGCAGTGCTTCACCTGGTGCATGAAATCTGTTCCACGTGCACGTGGAAAAAGCGAGGGGCCGTCTCCAAAGCTCCTGCGCACTGTTCCGAGAAAAAAAAGCGTGGCTCTTTGCGGAAGAAAAGAACAGGAGGGCGGGGGGGGGGGGTTGGGGGTGGACAGAGGGGGGCTCTTTTTTGTCATTTATTTTTTGGCTCGTCTTTGGCATTCTTTTGAGCAATGGTGGGTCAGCTGTAGAAAGAGTAGAAGCGATAGCCCTCTTTCGCGCCGCTCTCGGACAAGACGAGGTAAAGAAAATAAAAATAAAAGTAAAAAACGTTGCTGACACATTCCAACAATCATTAGTTTAGCTATAACTTACAGTTAACATGCAATCTAGGCGCTTATTGTGGTACAGCTGGCACAAGTTTTGCAATAATGCACCACTATAATGCGCACGTATGTACAATTGCTTTTGCCTTTTGCAACTGCAACATCGACGAAACAATAATAGTTCAGCTTGACACATCGTTTTAATGCAGATAATAATTAGCTCGCGCTGTAAGTAAATCGCGTATTAAATGAAATTACGATGCCATGAGAAAGCAGAACTCACCGCCAACCCTCCCTTACTCTCTTTTACCATTTACCCTTAGTGTTTACTTTATGCATTCATTTCTTTTGTAATTACTAATTGCTGGATGGGACGAGATATGTGGTTCCATCGATTATCTGTGTGTATATAAATAGCATTACAGGGTATTTATTGTTTCGCTTCGCGTGATATATTATCAGTCACCATGACGACAGAAAACTTGATATATATATATATATATATATATATATATATATATATATATATAATATATATATATATATTGTGAGGAACTGCTCCTTAATTGGATGTCGACACATAAGGAGGAGGAGAAAGCAGGGAGGAAAGACAGGGAGGTTAGCCAGTGCTGAGACCGGCTGGCTACCCTGTGCAGGGGAAGTGGGGTGAGGGGAATGAAAGACAATAGAAAGGAGACATGACAAGAGAAAAGAAAAGGATAGAGAGAAAAAAACACGCACAGAAAAAGAAAGGAAACGCGACACTGCTTAGAGTCTGTCCTTTAGACCGCTAGACAGACTTGACAGCCGCCCTTTGTCCGAGCAACGAGTTTTGGGACACTGGCCAGGACCATCGTCAGCACGGAAAGCGCTGAACGCACTGATGCGATTTTTAAGGTCGACACATAAATAATATAATACACCTATGTATATGACTGTTAACTTGCCTTATGTGACTTTTGATGCATACTCTTTATATCGAGTATATAAAGCCATATACGGGCCACGGACGCTGTATATGGAAGTATCCTGCTACCGTATATGTCATATAAGGCACAATATAAAGCCATATATGGCAGTATATAGCTGCCTTATATGGCATATAAAACGCCATATACGTTTATATCTGGCGGTATATGACCTTATATTGAACCTTATATGACAGTATATAGCCTGATATGAGCGCTTATATGTCCATATCTGGCCATATACAAAACATATCTGGCCCATATATGATATTTCCGTAAGGGTTGTGAAGGAGGAGTCCAATGTCGTTGTAATGCTGGCCAGGTGTCCTTGCTTGCGTCCTGTGTTTTTCCATGGTAGTATTCTGTTAACCTTAACGTGCAAGAAAAGCAAGGACGTGCAAGAAAAGCAAGGACACCTGGCCAGCATCACAACGACATTGGACTCCTCCTTCACAACGAGACAAATTCTTGGATATTTATATTAAGGCTGTACAAGGCGACATTCTCGCTGCATACAGGAATCGAATTCCGCCCCTACAAAACCTTTCACATAATGAGGCAATAGCGCTATGGGGTTTAAACCAACGCTCGGATATAATAATCAAGCCAGCAGACAGAGGCTGCGCCATTGTTATAATGAACAAACGTGACTACGCCGCAGAGGCTGAAAGGAAACTAAGCGACACTTCATTATATAAGCGAACTGATAATGATCAGACAACATGCTTCGAAAACAAAGTACGACAGATATTGATCACTCTCGTCAAAGACAATAAGATTACCGATAATATAGCAGCGTCACTCCAAGCTTTAAGTCCGCGGCCGGAAAGATTTTATATGCTACCCAAAATACACAAACCAGGCAACCGAGGGCGACCCATAATTTCCGGTATTGGCACAGTAACGGAACCAATATCCAGTTGCATCGATAACCTAATCAAAGACATTCCACCAACATTACCCTCCTACGTCAAGGACACGACTCATTTTCTAGCTGATATTATGGATCTCGTCATACCAAAAGACAGTCTGTTAATTACTCTGGACGTCGCCTCTCTATACACAAATATTCCGCACTCAGACGGCATCGAATATGTCACTCAGGCCTACGAAAATTCATTCCCAAATAGTCCAGTTGATGGTGAAACTCTAGGAATACATCTCAAACTAGTCCTAGAAATGAACAACTTCGAATTCGACAACACGCACTATGTCCAGACCAATGGCACATCGATGGGAGCAAAAATAGGACCCAGCAATGCCAATATCTTTATGGGCACATTCGAATCTCAATTTTTAACTAGCGCCCCATTCTGCCCCTCTTTTTATCGAAGGTTCATCGACGAGATTTTCTCATTTGGTGCCACGGCGAAGAAAAACTCAAAGATTTCATCACCGCCTTCAACAACACGCACAAAAACATTTCCTTCTCGCACACGTATTCGGCACTCACCATAAACTTCCTCGACGTTTCCGTAAGAATATCGGACAATAGGCTTGTTACATCAAAGCAGCAAGTTGGGCTAGTTGGTATAACATCATGGTGGAACAGCGCGCACACACACGGACCGAAGCGAAGAAGAGACGACACGGGCGCTGACTAAAAACCTGAAATTTTATGGAAACGATAGCACATATATAAGGAGGAAACACACGTGAAGATACTGGTCATGACATACACAGTGGCTAAGTGCAACAAAACTGATTGTACCTTATGTGCCTTCTAAAAACCGGATCTCTTTATCTAGGAGATTGATCGACGCTTGGCTTATGCAGTTCTCTCCCCCTTTTTTTATAAGAAAGGCTTCCATAATCTCTCTTATGGTTTTAGAAGGCACATAAGGTACACTCAGTTTTGTTGCACTTAGCCGCTGTGTATGTCATGACCGGTATGTTCACGTGTGTTTCCTCCTTATATATGTGCTATCGTTTCAATAAAATTTCAATTGTTAGTCAGCGCTCGTGTCGTCTCTTCTTCGCTTCGGTCCGTGTGTGTGCGTGCTGTTCCACCATGACGTTATACCAACTAGCCCAACTTGCTGCCTTGCTTCAGTTTATTTCTTATACATCGGGCCCTTTTCCATGTGCTAACCTTCCTGTCTCTTCAGATCCAGCCTTCTTGGCTGCACTAATAGCGGTATGCGTATGCAGGGCTCGAAGTGCATCTTGGCACGTTCGGCAAGGTATGTGCCCGGCTGATGTGTGCGCGATGTTTGGAGGAGAGATTCCTTCCCCGGGGCACGCGAAAAGAATGTTCAAGATTCTATCGTCTGAGTGGTATCAACGGGCAAGACTACTTAGGGATAGCCTGCGTGTTACGTGCGAGTGGAACAGAGAAGGGCGGCGCCAGACAGGAAGCTTCAAATAATGGAGCAGAAGCGCTGAACGCATCACTGAATGCTTGTGGTCATGTGTCCTGCCTTCATTGCCCAAGAAGAAGAGAATGGAAAACCACGACCCTCAACAACGGGCAAGCTTGTATGTGCTTGGCGACAAACCTATTCCCGACCACATCAGGAAAGTGTTGGCAAGAGGACCCAAGTACGGATACGAGCCGAGGTTGTCACCCGCCGAGAAATTAGGAGCAGCAAGGGCGGTCGCCAGATGCGTCGCAGAAGACGAACGGTCCATGTGCCTGGGCGAGTGCGTTGATAGTATCACCAGGACTGCGTGTAAACCGAGATTTCAAGGCAAGTTGAAACCTGTAGTAGACTATTTGGTGTCTGAAGATTTAAGATGTGTGGTGTCGGATAAAGAAGGGCGCTTCGTGATTATGCCAGGCGAGATGTTTTCGCAGAAAGGCTTTGAAGCCATAGAAAAGAACTTTGCGCCGATTAAGGTCAAGGCAGTGTCTCTTAAGCAAAGAGCCCTCAAGCTGCTTGAAAGCCTGAATTTGGAACGTTTGGCGTCTAAGGTAAAAAACGCCAAGAAGCTACAATCAGAAGTTTTCTTCACTGCGAAAACACATAAACCAGGCATTCCGCTCAGGTCTATTGTTTCAGAGGCTCGCACATGGCAGCTTGTCTTGTCCGAATATCTTCAGGCATATCTGTCTACTTTGAAGTATGAAGGCCCATTCCTGGTCCCAAACTCTGAAGCCGTTGTTAAAGTGCTGAAGGACCAAGGTTTCCGGGAACATTTGGCCTTGAGTATAGATGTGACGGACCTATACTACTCACTACCCCATAACCAGTTGATGAATTGTGTTAAATCCTGTAGTTGTGAGAATGACGTATCTGGGTTCAGGAACGACTGCGGTATTTCTATTGAGTCTTCTTTGGAAGTGTTATCGATATATTGCAAGTCCACTATCGTAGGGTGGGATAACATGGATAACATGTTTTTGCAACGCAGGGGGGTATGTATAGGTTCCAAAGTTCCTCCTGTTCTCAGCAACATTTTTCTTAGTTTTGTTGATAGGGCTGTGAATGAAAGGTTACAGAATGAGGTCAGTTTAATTTGCAGGTATGTAGATGACTACTTGGTTGTAGTAAAAGTCATAACTTTGCACAGTTGACTGGATCGGTCATGCAGGCTTTCGAAGATTGCTGTTATGGGTTAAAATTCACTATGGTATTGCCTTGTGAGAATAAACTACAATTTCCAGATTTGCAATTAGAGTTTGATGAGGATCATGTGTGTTGGCGTTATAACCCTAGGACAGGGAAGCCTCTCCTTGATTACGGTCTGGCCACTCGAAGTTAATCAAAAATGGTGTGGCCTTCACTTGCTTGCGCGCGGCTTTGTCACGCTCGTGCCCCGAGACGGTGTTAGATATTTTTCTGGATCAGGTTGACAGATTAAGGAAGGCAGGGTATCCAGATTCCGTGCTCATAATGACCGCCAAAAAGCTCATTAAGTGGCTAAAGTCAAAAGAGAAAGGGAAGGACACAGACAAAGGTAGCAGAAGTACTCCAGAAAAAGTTGAAGTGATTCCTTATGTCCATAAGATGTCTCATGGTCTTAAGAAGGTAGCAAGGCGTTTTGGGGTAAAGGTGGCATTCTCTGCGCCCGTCAAGACGGGTATCATCTGTGCGGCTGTGCAGAAGGAAGTTGAGAGCACAAGTCACAATAAGAAAGGAGGGTCTGGAATTAGACATGACGAAGATAAGTGTGTCGTAACCTGAGCCACTGAGGTTGTTTACAATATTTCGTTGTTATGTGGTGCATCTTACATCGGCCAAACGCGCCGATGCCTGAGTATGAGATTGAATCTGCTGTAAAGAAAAGAGATTATGCTCATTTGACCGCCCATTGCAGGGGATGTGATTGTAATCCTATCTTCACTAACACATCTGTTCTTTTCAGACATAAAAGTCGCACCATAAGAGAGATTATTGAAATCTTTCTTATAAAAAAAGGGTGAGAGAACTGCATAAGCCAAGCGTCGCTCAATCTCCTAGATAAAGAGATCCGGTTTTTAGAAGGCACATAAGGTACAGTCAGTTTTGTTGCACTAAGCCGCTGTGTATGTCATGACCAGTATGTTCACGTGTTTCCCCCTTATATAAAATTTCCTCCTTATATAAAATTTCAGTTGTTAGTCAGCGCTCGTGTCGCCTCTTCTTCGCTTCGGTCCGTGTGTGTGCGCGCTGTTAAACCATGTTGTTACATCAGTCTACAGAGAACCAACTGACCGACACAAATACCTCTATTTTAAAAGCAGCCACGTTAAGCACTGTAAGCTCGGCATACCATAGAGTCAGTCCCTTCGGTTCAAGCGGATATGTTCTGACGTGGCGGATTTTGCCTCCAACTGTGAACAACTAAGCAAGGACCTCACTCGTCAAGAATACCCGCCGTCTGTCATCGATGATGCAATCAAGAAATCTGGCAAGCAGGACCGCCGTTACTTAATAAGCAAACCAAAATCTTATTCCGTAAACACCACTCCAAATCTCATTCTAACGTATTCAGCCTCACCCCCTAACATAAACAGTATCCTTAAAAAGCACCACAACATCCTTCTCGAAAGCGACAAGTTGAAAAGCGTCTTCCCTGAACCTCCACGTGTTGTCTACAGACGGGCGCGAAATATCAGAGACATTGTAACGTCATCTAAGGTAAACACTCCTAAATTCACAGGCAGCGGCCCCTGCAACAAACCCAGGTGGAAGCAATGCCCGATGATGAATAGAACGTCCACAGTAAACAGCACTGCGTCGCCATTCTTTTACCAAATAAGAGTAAATTTTGACTGCTACAGCTCAAATATTGTCTACCTTCTTGAATGCACCGTGTGCAACGCCCAATACATTGGCCAAACTGAGACTCCATTCAGGATAAGAATAAACAACCACAGGGCACAAATAAAGACCCTGCACCACCTTCCTCTATCCAAGCACGTAAATGATCTTAGTCATCCCTTCCATACATTCACAGCTGTGGTGCTCTAATCTGATTTCAACACGCACTATGACCGGGAGGTTCGCGAATCTTACCTTATTCACAAATTCAATACTGCGTCTGGTGGCATCAACGAAACTACAGGCTGACTATCTTGCTTGCCCTGTCAGGCAACTAAACCAATTAACGACGCAAGCGACTAAGTGTCTTTAATATTTCATATTCCTTCTTATCATTGTTGTTGTTGTTGCTTCTTCAGGGCTCCACATGCAAATCTATGTGCACTCTGAACTCCCGGAAGTCTTATATTTCCTCTCTTTTTTGCTTTCTCTCTCTATTTTCTTTCTGGTGCACATTCATGGCGCTCCTGTTGAGATTCCGAAATGATGATCGATTTCATTCTGCACGCATTGTTAATATCTTTTTCTTTTTTGTATGTGTCCCGATTCTTTCTCATTGGATTTATTTTCGTTTGTTACCTCGCGATATTTGGTTTCCCATCACGTTTATTGCTGTCTTTCTCTTATTGTTGTATGATATGTCTTGCTCATTTCACACTGCACGTGCACAAGGTGCAAATATGTCTTGTGTGCGCTCGGCGCTCACTCGGGCAGTGTCTCCTGTTGGGATGCGGAACTGATTGTCGATGTCCACCTGTTTTATTTTACTTTATTCCTATTGTTAATTTCTTGTTTGCTCTGATTTCATTTATTTTCATGTATTATCTTAGGACATTTAATTCCCCATCATGTTTCTTGTTGTCTTTCTCTCATTTTTATCTGGTATATTTCACTCAGATCGCGCCGCGCGCGCAAGGTGCAGATATGTATTGTGTCCCCTTGGCTGAACATCGCGCACTGTCTCTAGAGAACGAGTTCCACGGAGTATGACTCGTCAGACTAAACGACTCTTCTTTCTGTGTGGTGTTTTCTCTTCTTTTATTCTTTTTTATTTTTCTCTATTTTGTGTGTGTTTGTGTGTACGTGCCTTTAACAAACCAAACCATTCAAGGTTGTTCGCGGATGCGCTACGTTTATCTATCCTCCATTTTCCGTGAACCACGGCGCGAGGGCGATCCTTTGAACTATACTGGTAGCGACCGCGCACAGAGCAACCTGTCTTTCTCCCGTTCCCCCGCCCCTCCTCTCTGTACTCCCCACACAAGAACGACGTTTGGCTTCAGCGGTTCCGCGCTGCACTGCGGGAGTCGTAGCACCAGGACTCAGCACCCGTTCTTTGTTATGGAGGCGCCGTGCGGACGCAGACGTCATCTTGGACTGGCCTTTGCTTGCTGGACACACATCTGTGCCCCGCCCCCCGCCCCTTCTTTTATTTTATTTTACTTTTTGTGAGCTACCCCTTTCCACCCCCCACTATGCATGTTCGTGAAGTGTATAAGACCATGCGCCCATGAGAAACCTTCATCTTTGAAAAAGGCTGGCCTCCAGCCGAAGCGTCAGAAAAAATCCTACGTTTGTCACTGTGTCTTTTTGATAGTATATATATATATATATATATATATATATATATATATATATATATATATATATATATATATATATATATATATATATATAGTAAACGTGTTGGCATTTAGGACGACATTAATTCTCAGCGGCATATGTGACCTTATCTTTAGTGCAAGACGAAATGTGTATCGGGCTTCAGGTCGAATCCATGTAAAATATCACGTGCGGTACACACCCGCGCACATCCGTGTGGTTCGTGCTTCCGAAGGCCACCAGTGACTTTCTAGCACAAATTATCGAACTCTGCTTTCCTTTATAATTATGATATCCCATGCGGTGTACTGCACCTTGCGTTAACCGACAGCGCAAAGGACAGGAACAAGGTTCTTTAATTGTCACAACCTTCACGCTTTCGTGCGGTTGTTGCAACCTGCACCTTGATCGGCGATTGGCCGGGCCGCATTTTTGTTTTCTCTTCGTTGTAATGCTGCCCTTCTCATGCGCCACTTTTCATGTAAAAGTAAAGGATAAGCATCAAACAGAAAGACTGGGAAAACAGCGGCCAAAAAAAGTGAAGAAACAGGCAGAAAGGGCGCTGTCATGCGTTTATTCACTTGTGAATCGTTTTCTTTTTTGGGCACTTGTCACATTGTTACATTTGCAGCCCAATGACACTTAATTTTAAAATAAAAAGAAAAGAAAGCGTATTGTTTCTTGCGCGCGGCGTGCCGCTGGTGGAAAAACGCAAGCCTCCGAGGCTGCCGCGAGTCACGTGCCACGAGAGCGATCGGTCCGTGCACTATTTTTCGCGGCGCGCCGCGTGCCGTCGGAAGAGACCAATCAGGGCGTCCCTGTCGGTGACGTACGCGCTCCATCGCGGCTTTACCGCACGAACTTTGCCGTTGGTCCATACGTGCAGCGCTGTCGCGAAATGTACGCGTCCGTGCAGTATACCGAGGACAAAGAACGGGCCGTGCTGCCCGTGAGCCTTATTAAAGATTTTAGACCACAGCACGCCAGCGATTTCTAAAACGGACGAAGTGGTCTTGGCCTACTGGACCGATGAAAATGGACAGGGGGAAAAATTTTACCCCGCCAACGTGACTGCCATGGCAGGTAAGCCTGCGTCAAACGTGTTGCCCCAGTGGGAGATTTCAGTTTCATAAGGGATTGAGTGGGGGCAGCATTCTGCTCTTTATCTGCTCGAAATATCGAAGAAGGGATTCTGTAACTGAAATGTTGAAATTGTGTAAATTAGAAACGCTAGAATTAAGAAGGCAGAAACAGAGATTGAAAATGCTTTTCCAGATTTTACATGCAGGGGTGAAAATAAACAAGGATGATTATTTGACGTGCTCTTACAAAAGGTTTCCAAGAACACGTAGTACATTCATGGAAGCAATACACGTTCGAACAGATTTATTCCAATTTTCCTGATGCTATTAAAATGTGGAATGAATTACCGAATGATGTGGTGCAAAAGAGTACTTTGAGTGAATTTCAGGCTGCTCTTGACAGGCATTTTATTGAAAATGTATAAATTATTAGTGTTCATGTATGTGTTGCCTTACAAGTGTTCCATAAGTCATAAATATTCTGTTGCAAATGTTAAGCATGTAACTGTGTGTCTCATAGAAGTGTGCTATATGTTAGAGAATTTATCTACAAATGCTCTTCAAATATTTATGTAATCTTGTGCAACTCAATACATCACCCTCCCTGTAATGACCCTCAAGTGAGGGTTAACAGTATGACTAAAGAAAATTCTCAAATACGTCGCCAGCGGTGTTCTTGCATTCTTTATGCAGTGTTATTTAACAATTACAAATATATTTCGGTGGGTGATTGAAAGCGTTCATAATACCGGTGTCACGCAGGTACCCTTGATCGTTATCAGGCCCCATCGAGTTCAAGACGATCGCGGTCGCGTGTGCATCGCGATTTGGCTGACGTAAACGTCAAACTCGATCCGGATTATACTGACCACTGTTGATCGCGATCAAGGAATCTGGTCTGTATTGGTGCTGATCGCTATTCAGAGTGCCCGTGTGACGCCAGTGCGTTGCTTAGTGCGATTGAACGAGACAGGAATGAAACTTTTCAGCGGTGATTCGTCCCTTTCCGAAGCTCGAGTAAAAGAGCAGGCCACGACCAAGAAATATGATCCGGATAAGGCCAGATCGCGATCAGGAGTGACTGTGTAATATTTGTGTTATACCGGTGCACGGTCACTTTCCATCGTGATCGGGCTTGATGAGAACCGAAATTTCTGGTCGCGTTTGCCTCGTTTACCTAAGCTGCGGAAGAGAGCTAATCGCAGCACTCCCGTAATGTAACCCCGACCGGGCGTAAGCGCGATCAGCAGTGCACCGTTTGACACCGGTAACATGCAGTCAGCCGCACTGTCGCATTCGTATTCATTATCCATTGTTTAACCATAAAGAAGGGATATGTTTCGCGCTATGATTGAAAGCGTTTAAATTAAGTGAAGCGCAGTGGCAAGACACTGGATAGAGTTGATATAGAGAGTAAGTGCTGACACTTTACTGCGTTCATAGTAGAACTGCGGTCGGTTACACACCGCAGATGTGTCAGCCTGTCATTGTTTGCGTAGTCTTCGTGGCCCAGAGATTGACACTATCATGGTGAACAGATTTGCATTCTGTTAAAGCATTGAAAGAATTCAATTGGCGCTAGTTAGGTACTAGGATAGATACTTGGGGCAAGTTGGTCGATATGCATTTTCCAGGAATAACAACGGAACAAGACAGGACAGAGAAAGAACACGACACGGCCGCTGACTCACAACTAAATATTTATTGGAAGACACATGTAAAAAACATATATAGCCCCGGACTTGGCCACGTGGCGCAACCATTTCATCTGCGCAGAAGAGTTATCAAGGTAAAAAATTAACCAGCTTTTATCTAACATAAACATGTGTGTCGAAATGCAGAGACAGGAAAAAGCGCAAGTCAATGTGGATGGCAGAATCCCAAGTAATGAGCCTCCTTGTAACTAAGCGTCACCGACGCTTTGCTAACACACCCTTCACCCTCCCTTCCGAAAGCATTCCTTCCCCCTCCCTTTCGAAGACGAGAGGTTAAAGGCGGTTGGGTACCCCGACTCGGAAATTGTGAGGGCCTGAGAAAACCTAATAAAATGGGCCGAAGTAGTTAAACAGGTGCATAAGGAAAAGAGCGTGTGCATAATGAAAAGAGGCAGGTAGTAGTTCCCTATTTGCATAAGTTTTCACATTGCTTGAAGAACGTGGGTAATAGATATGGGGTTCCCTATTTGCATAAGTTTCGCATTGCTTGAAGAACGTGGGTAATAGATATGGGGTGTGTATTGCCTTATCTGCATGCTCCCAATAGACTTTCTTCTATATGTTCCCGCGGGCATTAGAAAATGTCTGGTTCATGTAAGATGTGTTCTTTTTGTTCGCAAAAGAAAAATAATAGATATGTTTGTTGGAAATCATCTGTTGTATATAGGGTGCCATTAAAATGCGGGAGGACTTATATCGGACAAACTTGGCGGTGTATCAATGTTAGATTAAAAGAACACTTGTCTTCGCTAATGGCTACGAGCAGTTTGCACTTGCTCGCTCATTGTAAACAATGTGGCTGTCAGCCAGCTGTTGAAGAAACCACATATTTGTTTTATGATGCGGACAAGTGCACCAGAGAACTTACCGAAGCTTTTTACATTGAAAGAGAGAGGGAAGGGCTGGGTGTTAGCAAAGCATCGGTGATGCTTAGTGAGAAGGAGGCTCGCTACTTGGAATCCTGCCTGCCACATTGACTTGCGCTTTTTGTTGGCACTTCTTTCTATAGTTTGCACTTTTTTATGTCTTTGCGTTTCGACGCACGTGTTTGTTAGACAAAATCGAGATAACTCTGCTGCGCAGATGCAATGGTTGTGCCATGTGGTCGAGTCCGGGGCTACATATATTTTTTCCATGTGTCTTCCAATAAACTTTCAGTTGTGATTCAGTGGCTGTGTCATGTTTTTTTCTTTCTCCTGTCTTGTTCCGCTGTTATTCCTGGAAAAAGATATAGTTAAGGCTAGTTAATATATGTTGTGTGTGTTGTTTTTTTGCAACTGTACGCTGTAGCAGCCGCCATAAAAATTTTAACAGCAGTAGTAGTACACTTGTGCCTACATAGCTTCTATAGAGAAATGTCAACTATGTTGCTAAATTTTTGACTGAAGGGCCATTTCCAAATTTGAACCTCTACAACACTGTCCACAAAAAGGGTTAACTTCATATGCTACATATAAAACTCTTCTCCTTTTATGTAAGATAGAGGGGTAGCATCAGGTGCCTATTAGACCGCCACAAATATGGGTAGCAGTCAAGCTCTATTGTTTGTGCACAATATAATGCTAGACTTTAGAAAAAGGAAGCGTCAATGTTTTACTGAATGTTCAAAGTTTGATGAACAGCGCAACAAACATGAAGGGGTCAGAAGGGCAGATGGAGTGCTGTTAGATGAAAGTTTGAAAATGCTTCAGCACGCATATTTGTTCACAGTTCTGTTTTACTGCCTGGCTGCTGCATATTTGAAATGGTGCTAGCGCATAATGCTTTTCTTTTTTGTGTACATTAGTATTAATCTGCCTTAGAGTCCCTTGAGGGCCTTCTCTTGAAGAATAAGATGACAAGAAGCACATTTCCTTGAGTGATTTTGGGAAAGCTCAGCAAGGGCACTGCGGTAAGTTTTATTTCCATTATGTTTTAAACACTGTTAGTGTGAACAGTTGCTAACGTTTGACTGTGCTGGTAGTCCCTGATAAAATAGTCGCATTGTCCATGAAGGCATAAATGATAGGGGTCTCATGTACTTGCTCGGTCAATGCACATTACAGAAGCCCAGGCGGGTGAAATTTCCAGACTTCCACTAAAGCGTGTCTTATAATTCTATTGTTTCGGCATGTAAAACCCTGTAAATTATTTTTCGTACTTGTCATCGTCCTGCGGCCCTTATTCTTTGCACGTACTTCCTTTTTTTTTCCTTTTTTCTCTTTGTTGTCGTGGATCTACTTCATTGTAGTCTACTTCCTCTCCTTTCTTGTTCTAATTCTCACCTATTTCACCATATTCTTTTCCTCCTTCATTAGTGTCTTCTTCTTCATGCTATTTGTTCCTCATTTTCATGGATGTAACCCCAGGTGGTGGCTGGCGATGTATAATGCCCTGGAGTGCCACTCACGCTACCAGAGCTGTGGCTGAGCACACAATGCCTGATCAGCTGCTAAGAGTTATCGTTGGCTGGCAGTGCTCCAATTGGGCCGAGTTCAAATCCCCACAGGTGTGGAGTCCCCCCCCCCCCCGATTTGTGAGCGCTAGCAGTCGTGGACACCTGCAGTGGCAGTGGTGTATACCATCGCCACAAAGATTGGCCCTTGTAATGAGACTATGATAGCTTACGCTATGAAAGCTGCTCTTTTCCCACTCTTGTGGTGTGGTAGAGTTGCGGAAGGTGACTGCTGAGATTATTCTTGCTTGCATGTCCCTTCTTGAACACTGTTTAACAATAAGGCTGCGATTTTCTGTGCCACCACGCTCCATAGAAATGTGCAGAACAAAAATTGCACATGTGTAGCCAACGCCAAATGTTTATGGGACGCGAAACCCTCGGAAAATCTATATTGGCACTTTGCCTCGGAACATAACATTGAAATAAATGCTCCAGCCTGTGCAGCACGAAAATCTCTATCCACTGAAACTTTTCATCTGACGTTACGTTCTGAGGATAAGTGGTAATATAGGTTGTTCGAGAGTTTTGCATCCTGCAAAATTTTTCTTTTGACTGTGCACAGATGCAAATACCATGTTCAGGCAACGTTCCCTCTTATTATGCTGGCTGTACGTGCCTTCGGTGCTTGCAGTAGACTTTCAAGACCTTGTATCTTTCATTGGTTCATCCTTCAATGTTACCAAGCAAAATGAGGGCGGTTGCTATAGTTTAATGCTCAGTTAGCTCAGCAGGACCTTTAAACTGATGAATGGCTGATGTCATTTGCTATGGCCTGCCAATACTTCAATACACCTAAACAATGCAAGGCACTACTTTTGCCTGAAGATAGTCTGCTATAGAGCTATACATATAGAGGATGACTTAAAGATAAAGCTTTAATACAGGTATTATTAGCATCTGTGAATTCTAACAGTTTTGGTAGCATCAGGGTTGCTGTGCTTAAGCATTGGAAACTGTTAAAAATGAGGGGTCACTTAAATATACAGTTGTTGTTCCCGTGTTCATTCTTTCTTTATGTACTGTTTTACATGATCATGGGGAACAATATTGCCGCAATTCCCACTCTTATGCTTAGGCATTCGACTTGCATCAAGCAGTCACTGTAGCCTTCATGAAAGTGAGATATTTGTTAAGCATACATTTCTAATTGGTTGTTCCTACATATGCATACAGTGTTTTACGCAGAGTGTGTCACTTTCTTAGTCTTATGCAAAGTCAAAACTGTAGAGTATGTTGCCTGGATTGGTGGCTGTGCTGCCTCTTCTTCACGGCACTATATTTTGTGCAACTGTAATAGATCCACATTTTATGATAGTCAGAAAAACACAGCAATTTAGGCCATAACACACTTCTTGATTGACCTCCTATAATATAGTGCAAGAATTGTTTTGGACAGTGCGACTGCAACCTTAATGGCAGCAAGCCCTTTTGTATGCATTAAAAAAGGCCCTTATAAAGTGAGAGGCCTTATGGTGTCTAGTATGGCCAGGGTAACATTTCATTAAACATGCAGGAATCAGTAAGAATTTGACAGTAAAGTTTACAAAGAATAACTTGCCGTAGTAGGTCTCAAATCCACACCATCAACAAATCGGATGGGCATTGCTTTGTTGGCGCGTATGCTCGATCCCATCAATTACTGATTGTCACTTCATTTATTTTTATTTATCTTTTTGCCAATTATTTGTTACCACTTCACGTCATGCAAGATTGCAGTAGATTCTCATTCTCTCAGTGATTTCTTTTGTCCGCAATGTGTACTGTGTTTATGTGGTTGTTATAAAACTAAGTCTGCTTCCTTGCTCCGCACTCATTTGCACAAAGGACACTCGTGTTTTAGCAGCAATTTCGGGCTGCTGGGTGTAAGTCCCTGCAGGTACTGAGATCATAATTACATCCCAATGCCCTTTGCGAGTGCTGTTTAATTGATAACATCTTTCTTACCTTGCTTGTGGTTTTTAATGGTTAAGGCTGGTGAACGACTTTCAAAAAGAGACCGAAGAAAAAGAAAACGAGAAGCTTCAAGGGCGGAACTCGAAAGACTACTAAAAGCTTTCAAGGACTCGGAGGACCATGACAGGGTAAGCAATATTTATGCAACACCAGCAGTCTTTTTTAACACGGGATACCGAGAGGTACATAAAATAAGCAAAAAATAATTCCTCTCATATTGGTATGCTGCCTTTTGACAGTCCCAAAAGCATCACTTCTGTGAGAAGATGCTTGATGAACTAGAAAGCGCGGAAGAAAATGCAGATGGCGGTGCCACTCTTGAGACCCATACAGTAAAACACTGATGCCACAGCTGTTTCATGGCTTATGCTAAGGCCTACAGAAGTACTTGTTTGTAACAGAAAAAAGTTATATTACTGTAAGGAAGCTACAGGCTTAGTATAGTATGTTTCAGAAAATTTTATCAAACCATGCAGTGTGGCAAGAATACTAGAAAAAGAAATGGAGCGTGCGATGTCATCTCTTCTGAGTATCTGTGTGAACTTCAAATATGAACCATTGTCCTTCATATTCTCTTTTTATGCCTAACACATCAATATTAAAGATAATAAAAGTTTCCAAGGGACAAATTATCAGTCTAAACAGCTTCACCTTTTCGCTTTAGTGCCCCATTAAATGTGATAGCAAAGCTTCAGTTAAGGAATGCTTCGATTGAACCTTCAAAGAATAGATTACCTTGCTCCTTTATGTGTTGTGTGTCACTTGACAACAGATACAGTGATTATGCCCATGTGTGCTCAGTTTGTAAACATTGTGTATTTTAATGTGATAGTGACAATGAGCTCATGTTGCAGAAAGTCTGGTGTGCGGCGGAAGTGCCATTGTCCGTTGCAGGAAAAAAACAAAACAAAAAAAGAACATCCACAGCCACGTTTACCACGCAGGCCTTCCGCCAGGATAAAGATGCATTAGTGAACAAAACTGATTTTCTCAAAGTAAAATCTATCAGGAAAATTGTAGCCTACTAAAGAACAACATAAACAAATGATAGCTTGGATTGTAATTGGAAACTACATAATTATGTTACAAGCCCGCTTTCCAGCATTTCTACCGTACCACAAGTGGTGCGCCCAGGCAGTGCCATCTATATAGAGAAGGCATTGGCCTGGGTAGGTTACTCGTGCAAACATCGGGCATGTAGTGCTTGCTTCCTTGGCAGCACCACTAATAGAGACGTATAAGGATGCCCTTGTTTGAATTAATGTTCTGCCCATTTTAACACAACAGCATCGTGAACAAGGCCCGGTAACGCTATTGCGTTATGCTCTTAAAGGTGAAGCTTAAGCGTTCTCCAAATTCCTTGTTTGGTGTGTGGTGAAAGCCAACCTGGTAAATTACTGCTTGTAAATTAATCCTTTACCAGCAATCCTATGACAGTCCGTGGGATCTCAAACATTATGAAAGTGCATATATTCAAGACACTGGTAGGTTTTAGCGGGTCCTTTCATGAACACTGCATACTCCTTAGCCCCATCAAGTTTCCTTATAATTGTCAGTTTCTAGTTGTGTACTACTGGTTTAGGGATATTAGTAAGTTGTGAATCATGATAAGGGAATGCCCCCCTTATGAGCTTTAGTGCATCCTTATTCTTTGGTGAAATTGCATAAGTAGGCCTTGTGTGAATAATTGTCCTAGATATACAGGCACTCTTGGGCATATTTTCGGATCTGGGAACCATTCTTGAACTCTTGTTTGCTCTCATGGAGCTTGCACTTAAGAAATACAGTCCTCAATATTTAAAGGGCCCATGACAGCCATTTTTTTGTTGGGGATTTTTATGTTCTGATGAGTACAACAGTGTCTTGTAATCACGGTATGGAGTGGCAAATTCTCCAGCGTGAAGTCTAATTAGTCACAGCATCGTTAATTTTGTTCAGTTTTAATGATGCTTCGAAACGCACGCCAAAAGCTGCAAGAAACTAGCGCCGCGGAGCTAGCGCGGCGGCTGTCAGAAGTGAGCGGAGGCACTGATTGCATGAGCTCAAGATTCGGTGACGTTGCGGAGAGCGCAAGCGCCAGACCAGTTGCTTAATTCGTCTGGTCGCCGCACCCGCTTTGCATCATAGCATGTGTACAATGTACGCTTGAGTGACCAACACGGAGAGGAAGCAAAAAAATACGGCTTTTGGCGTCGCCTCTGCGATCCGTTGCGGCAGCCAATATCGGAGGCCACGCTCGGAGGCCATAGTGCGGCGCGCCCGTGTCTCTCTGTGATGTCACGATATCAACTTACAGAAGTGAAACGTCACAGATGGCCCACTAACCGCGTCATACTAGTGGCGATGTCGCGAGGTGTTGCAAGCTCGGATGAGCATTCACGCTTACTTAGAAACCATATTAAAATTACTTAGAGGCGACGTTCGCCGCTAACACTCGGTCAAGGTTGCCTTCGTATGCAGGAAAACCAATTAACGCAAGCATCTTGCGTTTGAAATTTTGGTGTCATGATACCTTTAAGTCATTCTTTCACACCATTCACAGTAAACTGCATGTGTCGGTAAAAAGGCAAAATATCACTAAATTGTACTTGCATTTCTGAGTGCAAAAAAAAATTATTGTATTCTTATCTGAAAACTGTATTTTTCATTAACACTACTTGGAGCGGTCTTGTTCTGATGGATTTTTCGAACAGCACACTTGATGCGTATGCGACTCAAGTGTTGGCTGTCAAAAGCTAATTGCTTATAGCTTGTTAGTTCTGCAAATGCCAGCACGGTTCGTGTGGTGTCATGTCTCAATGCAGTCCGAAGCAAGTGATACTGAAAGCCGACCAGCAAGTCGCGCTGAGGGGCTTCAAAATGAAGCCCCTCGTGAAGCCCCTCAGCACGACTTGCTGAAAGTTTTGGAAGAGGAGATTGCAAATCTCAAGAAGGAGCTGACAACGAAAGATGAGGCCAACAACAGCCTTGTGCAGCTTCTTGAGGAAGAAAGGGAGCGTACAAGGCGGTTGACGGACGCCCTCCTCAGCAAGTTTGGTAAGTTGCAAGCTGATAAAAGTGTTGCATGACATGTTGAAGTTATCGAACATTCCTCACATTTGTAAGGAAGCTTGAATTGCTGTTGGGCTGCTTTAACTATCCTTCTCTCTTTCTTGTTCTTTCCTTCCTTCCATTTCTCTTTTTTTCTTATGTATAGCTGTAGCGCTGGATAATTCTGTGCCTGTTAAGATGCCAAGACAACAACAGGGAGGTGCCATTGGCAGAGTGTCAGACTGCCAATGCTGAGGGTGCCAATGATCTAGGCTGTCGACACGACTCGCATTTGCGCAGCACCAGCTACTTTCATACCCCGTATCACAAATAATGTGCAACACTGTCAAAGCTAGCGCTAATGTTTATGCTGTGCACTTCTGTGACCAAAAAGTAGTGCATTGCTTGTGGTGAGCGGAAAACAAGAAATGCCTCGCTGGCAGCCTTAAATCACAATAAATTTGTCATCAGCATGATAAAACATGCTTGTATTGCTAGTTTGTATTTATGTTTGTATTGATAAACAGTGACCAACATTGCGCCAATGGTTTGAGCACTAAGTGGTACAGGAGGCACATCATGAAATTCAGCCATAGGTCGTACAGATGCACAATAGCTTGGGAACCCTTTTTTTGGTTTGGTCCATAATTACATGGTAGGTGAGACAGTACAGAGATCTACAGCGCTTATTGTAAATATCACGAGCTTTTTTTCTTGTTATTTAATGTTGCATAAGCTGGTGTTTTCCATAATGCTTTTCGTGCAGAAATTGATTCTACGACCTCTGACCAGACCCAACAACAGGTCCCCACTGACGTGCTGGTGTCGCCAGACATACCTTCAGGTATGCTTCACACAGCTCTTTTGCATGGGTTTCCTGTTTATAAGATATTGTTTGTTAAAGGGGCCTTGACATGCTTTTCTGACAGGTTAACTAAGAAAGCCTTGCAAATCTGTAAATGAGGCTCCTGCAGATGTAGCCAAATATTATTAGATAGTATGACTGCAGACATATGCACGTACATGGAAGCTGCAGCAATCAGATTCAATTATTAGAGGGAGATTGAAGAACCTTTTGCTGCCGAGTTTCTTTGCTCACATCAAAGATTCGGTCTGAAATTGGTCAACACAACCTCATTTTGAGGCAGGAACAGCAGGAATATAATAAAATTAATGTGTTTTTTGGAAAGTACAGTGTGATGCACGGACACATTGTGACAGCCTGAAATGCTTTGTATTTAAAAGAAACCCTCAAATCCTCTCTACGCAGTCAACATTGTTAGTACGCTAGCATTGTGTAGTCCAGCAATTGGAAGATGGCAGCAAAGGCAGTGCAGCGGGGTTGATTGAAGAGTGAAAGGAACCTGTAAAGCAAGGAGCATGGGGCTGCTTCCCATCTCTGTTGCCAGTGCTGTTCGAGCAAACGTGATGCCACGGCCATCGGTGTCATTTGGCGGGCAGCCACTGCGAGCTCACAATCTTTGAGATATGCAGCCATCCATTCCAAAATATGTGAAATGAATGCTGCGTAGAGGGTCAGTGTTATATTAGAAAACAATTTTGACACTTCTGCCGTTCTTTCATATTCTTTTTTCACTATCCCTTTCAAGAACGAAAGAGAATGTCTGAGGCTGTGTTGTGTGGCAATGTAACTGGGCAGGGCCTTGCATGCTTACGATTCTCCTTCCCACTTCTGCCACTTTATAGCTCTCGGTGTATTCACTTTGAGTTTTCGATTGGGGAGCTCTGAAAATGACAGGCATTTGCAATGGGGCAAGCAAATTTGGCCACGTGAGCACACAGAACTGGGATGTGCTTCCACATGGCCTGCGTTGCCTGCTCATATTCTTTCACCTCCCTTACACTCTGCACATTCTCGTCATCACCGCTATCATCATCTGGTGGCAGTGAATTTATTCGGGCCTGGTATCGCTGGAAGTCTACTAGAGCAAGTGTGGTAGCAGAACAGCGACATCATTTCTAGCTGCATTGGTTGGTGCTTGGCCACCATGATGTTGTGCAAGTGGGGTCACCTTTGGTCACTTAACGTAATGTCAGTGTCACGAGGTGTAGCTCGTAGCACTCATTCGCACGCATGAACTTCATTATTCATTAACTTACCTTCTAAGATGCATTCAATGTTGCAATTTGCTAGATATTGCATGCACGCTTACGACAGCCTATCGCACACCCTATATTAAACCAACACTAAAGAGAAACAATGAATCAGTTTAGGTCAATATATCATCATAAGAAAATATGTCATTTATTTCATCGCCATAGGTTCAATGGACTTCAGTGTATTTCCTTCGTATTCTGGCCATATTGGCTCGGTGAAGTTTGGTGAAATTGCTGTGCTAAGTCTCTGGTGCCATACAACACAACTTGATTAATTTTTAGCAGAAAATAACTTTGTGTGTCGTGGCAGGCGGCTTCAAAACCTGTGACATTGCAGTGATTTGGCGTGGGAACGTGAAGGTGGTAATGCCACCTGTATTTCCGTTTTGTACGTTTACTTGCTAACCAAGCACTCTTTCATGGTAAGGATGTTACTGTTGGCGTTGTGAAAGGGTAATTTAGCAATACGCGAAAAATTGTTTTCTCTTTAGTGTACGTTTAACAGTGACACTTTTGTGTCAGCGCCCTTTTAAGATTGGCATTGTGTGCTGTTTCCACTGGTTGTCTTGTAACCGGAAGTTGTGCAGGATCAAAATGCATCTGATATTTTTTTTGACATTGCAATATTTCTTCATCCACTGTAGACTCACTGGAGGCATATGAAATACTGGCAGAGATTTTTCAGCAAGGCAAGTTTACGCATTTCACGGGCCACTTCTATTATGCTTTACAGTATTCTGAATATGCATGTCTTACTGTGAATTCGTGTGATAGTAAGTGATGGATATCAATAGCAAGGAAACAAGCAAACAAGCTTTTTCTTCGCATTTCGATGGAGTGCATAGGGTGCATTACCCGAACAGTTATGTTACGGCAATAGTGTATTTGAACTAACGATCTGCTTGAATAGTTCCATTGCTTTTTCTAGGTCTGAGTGTTTTTTACAGCGCACATCTGCATTCACAGATGTAATGTTGCCACTCAAATTAAGTTTGCTTTTGTTTTTGGAAGCCCTATTCTTAGCACCTCAACACTTCCAGTCTGGGCCAGTTGACTAGCATGGGAGTACAATGACAAAATGGCATCACAACCGTGCACCTCAGATTGGCTTGGCTAAACGCTAGGCTTGGCAACAAGTCGTCAGTGTTGTCAGCTGAATTTTAAACTTGTCATGGCTTGAGTGCTCAACGCTGGTATTGATAAAGTCCATACCATGGTCAACACTGCAGAAGTTTGTTTTGTACACTCACGTTGGAAAAAAATAATGGCCACTAATTTTGTCCAATGTAGCCTGTCGTAACGTGATCCATTAAAAGAAAGCTTTGTTGCACTGGCACTGGAGCTATATCATGCTTCAAATCAGTATTCCATTTATCACCATGACCGGGCACAGAAAAAGGCACAGAAAACCAAACGAAATATACCTTCATTTCTGGTTGATACAGACATTCCCCTTGATACAGTCTGGGTCGCCTGTCCTACCTTACCTGCCCTGCCACGGTGGTCTAGTGGCTAAGGTACTCGGCTGCTGCTCCGAGGGTCGCGGGATCAAATCCCGGCCGCGGCGGCTGCATTTCGATGGAGGCGAAATGTTGAGGCCCGTGTGCTGTGCGATGTCAGTGCACGCTAAAGAACCCCAGGTGGTCGAAATTTCCGGAGCCCTCCACTACGGCGTCTCTCATAATCAGAACTGGTTTTGGGACGTTAAACCCCACAAATCAATCAATGTCCTACCTTACCTGGAAAATTATTGATGGGCGTATGCTATCGCCCACCTTCCGCTCACCGCCTCTTCGTGTCTGAGCTTCACAAAAGTATTTCCAGGGCTCTTGACCTGTTTTCCACCAGAAAAATTTACTTATCTGGTTATTTTAATTTTCCTGATATTAATTGGTCTCACATGTCTTCTTCAAGCAGTACGTCAAGTGAATTCATCGAAATATGTTTTGACTTTAATTTCACCCAGCTTGTCTCAGAGCCCACTCGCGATACCAATATTTTAGATCTTATTCTGACAACAGAGCCACATACCATTGGTCCCGTTGTGCTATTAGATGGTTTTAGCGATCACAACCTTCTACAGTTTTCAATCAATGTACCACTAAAATTTCCAGGTGTTCAGCGCAAGGTAAGCAGGGATTATAGCAAGGCAAATTACGATCAAATGAACGCTGAACTTGATGTCTTACTACACAACACATTTTTTCCCTCATTCACCAACAGTTCTGTTCAGGATAACTGGAATTCCTTTAGAAATATTATGGCGCTCCTCATAGATAAATATGTTCCACTAATAACAATCTCTAACGACAAATCCAACCCATGGTTTAACAAATCGCTTAGATCGCTCAGAAATAAAAAGAAAAGGTTATATGCCTCCGCTAAAAGGTTATCATCCTCTAAGTCATGGTCTATGTATAAAGACTGCTTAAAATCTTACTGCCTTGTGATTGGCGAAGCGAAAAAGAAATATTTTTCAGTTTACCTGTCTTCACTTTTACACACTAACCCTAAAAAGCTTTGGCTAGCCATTTCGCCTGACCGTGGCAGTTACATTGTTTCATTATATAATGCCGATAATGTTCCTGTCTCTGCATGTGAGTGTGCTTCAACCTTCAATTCGTTTTTTTTTTGCTCGGTTTTTACTAATGAAAATTTTTCTTCAGTTCCCTGTGTCCCCGATCTTGAGTACTGCTTCATGTCTCCTGTCAGTGTTACTGTTGAAGGCACATCTAAACTTATACACGGTCTAAATGTGTCTCATCCTGTGGTGTTGACAATATTAATTCCAAGGTGCTTAAAAACACATCCACGTCGTCCAAGGAGATTTTATGCAACATTTTACAACAGTCTTTATCTACTGGTCAACTTCCCACTGACTGGAAGATAGCAAAGGTTATTCTGATATTTAAACATGCTAACAAACACTCACCCGGTAACTACTGCCCCATTTCGCTAACATGCATCTGTTGCAAGCTGCTTGAACACATCATCACCTCCCATATATACAGCCATCTTGAGTCAAATAACTTCTTTCTAAATCAGCATGGTTTTCGGAAAGCATTATCTTGTGATAATTAGAATTTACGTCTGATTTAAATAACGGCATGAATAGTAATAAAATT
The DNA here is from genome assembly GCA_013339685.2 of Hyalomma asiaticum. Taxonomy (NCBI): domain Eukaryota; kingdom Metazoa; phylum Arthropoda; class Arachnida; order Ixodida; family Ixodidae; genus Hyalomma; species Hyalomma asiaticum. The sequence continues at coordinate 36,731 of JABSTT010001815.1, forward strand.
GTGAGCTGCATCTTTCTAGACTACGCCAAAGCATTTGACAGAGTTGCCCATTGTCGCCTTGTAGCTAAACTGTCTGCACTTAGACTCGACTCATCAACATTATCTTGGCTTCGAAATTTCTTATCCATTCGACAGCAGTTTACATTTGTCAATAACTTCAGCTCGCCTACTTCATTTGTTTCATCAGGTGTGCCCCAGGGCAGTGTGTTAGGCAGGCCCTCTTCTTTTTCTGATTTATATTAATGATTCGCCTTGTAACATTTCTTCCTCAATTCATCTTTTCGGGGATGACGGCATTGTGTATAGAACTATTAACTCTGAAGAAGACCACGTACATTAACAAAAGGACCTTGATTTAATTAATAAGTGGTGTGACCGTTGGCAAATGACACTTAACACATCCAAGTGCTGCGTACTTTCTTTCACCCGTAGGAAATCTGTTTTCAACTTTCCATACTCTATCTTTTCAGCTGAAACTCCACCTTCATCTACTTACAAATACTTTGGTGTTCATCTTTGTACTAATCTTGCCTGGTGTACTCACATCGACAAGATATACGCGAAAGCAAACAGAACTCTGGAATTCTTGCGCCGGAATCTGCATCATTCGCCATCAACCATTTGGCAACAGGCCTACCAAACGTTTGTACGCCCTCATTTGGAATACGCTTCGTGAATCTGGTCTCCTCATCAACAATATCTAATAGATAAACTGGAATCCATCCAAAATCGTGCAGCCCACTTCATAACTTCAATGTATAATCACCACTCCAGCATCACCCAAATCAAACGCGATATTGCCCTTACTAACTTGGATTCCCGCTGCTCTGTCACCCACCTATGCCTCCTCCATAAGTACTACTACAACTCGTGGACCAGTCGTCTCTCGCTTGACATTCCTTCGCGTACATCTAGTCGACTTCATAATCATCTCAGTTTCAGATGCATCTTCGGGAACACACAGTCATTCAATAATTCTGCATTGCCACACGCCATCGCATTTTGGAATAGCCTTCCTGATGAAATTGTTTCTTTGAGAGATCCAACCAAATTTCGTGAGCAACTGAAAGTTTATATGTTCCCTTAATTTTGTATAAAGATGCTTTTTTTCCTCATTTTGTATTTTGCTGCATTTGCTTATAGTGTTTCTTCTTCTCCCTTCCATTGTACAATATTCTTTGTTTTCTTCGATATAATTTCTATTTAAGTACAATATCTCCTCCGTCTTTGATCAAGTTGGCTGTTTTACCATCTTCATCAGCTGCTTTACCGCGGGACATGCCTTTGACAGCTTCTTTGACTTCGTCAGCGTTTATACATGGAATTTCAGTGCCCTCGTCTGATTCTATTTCTGTTAAAGGGGCACTGACACCAAAATTTCGTTGCTAAGATAGCCTGCGGGATCGATTTTCGTGGACACACACATGTCATCTACCAAATCTCAGTGGCGAACACAGCTCCGATGGTAACTTAAATTAATATTGAAGTTCGCATGCGCAATCAAGCGCTAGACGCCGTACATCGCGACATCGACAACAGCAGAGGTGACCCGAAGGGGACCCCCACCTTCCGCGACGTCACCACAGCATCTCCACAGCTAACAATGGTGACGTCATAGCCGCCATTGCTTATTCGCTGCGGTTGCGTTAGTAGACTGCCGGCGACGCCAAACCTCAAGTAAATAGTTGGCACCAAACAACGATGACAGCAACAGCGATAACAATGCGCAGGACGTTCGACAGGCGAAAGAAAACGAGCACGCGGCGGTTGTCGTGCGGAAGTGCGTCACAGTTATGTGTGCTCACGTGGTCGAACTCGTTTACTCCATTGCGAGCGCCAGATGGCACCAGTTGCACCTGGCGCCTTGTCGTTTTTTGAGCTCTCCCAAACAGAAACTGAAACAAGTGGGTAATAAACAGGCCGTAAATAATTATCTGACGCGCTCTGGAGCAAATGATGTGCCGTGCTATCGCTAACAGATCCTCAGCTACGTATTGCCGCAAAAAAACATCAGATGAAAATTTTCGTGCCAGTGCCCCTTTAAGGTTGTATGGTCTGTCTGCGAGCTGTAACAGTGCAGAGTATAATTTTCTGCTACCTTTACTATTTCGTTGAAATTGTTGATAACGTTACCTTGTTTATCTTTTAGCGCATGCATTTTGTTTGGTCCTAAGTGCAGTTTCTTTTTGACCGATTTAATGCTGGTGCCTTTCTCTACTGCTTTCTCTATTTCTCTCATGTTAAACTTTCTTACATGTCTTTGCCTGGCTTTACTGATCAATTTTGATAGTTCTGCGAATTCTATCTTATCTTTTGACAAAGTTACTTTCATTTGATGGCGTTTTTTATTAATCCCTTGGTAGATTGGGACAACTTACTTGTGGCTTGCTTTGTTGCTTTACTCCCGACTTCTATCGCTGTTTCAAGGATTGTTTTCGTTATGGTTTTATTTCTTCCAAACCATCATCGTTCTGCCCTAAGGCCTGGAACTTGTTGCTTAGTGCGACTTTAAATTCTTCGTTCTTCGCTTTGATTACCTCTAGATTTGCGTTTTTTAGTAGTATATTTAGTTCTTGTTTTCTTTAGGTTAAGTACAATCTTTGCCCTTACTAAACTGTGACCACTACATTTTATCTTCCCCACTACTTCTGTGTCTTGAATTATACCTGGTTGTTCGCACATTATAAAGTCAATTTGATTCTTGGTTTCCCCGTTAGGGCTCTTCCTCATCCACTTCATATTCTTGTGTTTCCTAAAAATGTATTCATTATTTGGAGTCTGTTTCCTTCGGCAAATTCTACTAGCATTTCCCCACGGTTATTCCTATGGCTGACGCCGTAGTTGCCAATCATCTGTTCTCCACTTTGCTTTACTCCTACTTTTGCGTTGAAATCCCCAATGACTATTGTGTATTCTGTCCGTACACTCTTTAATGCTAATTCGATATCCTCGTAGAACTGCTCTACTTGTTCGTCGTCATAGCTCGTTGTTGGCGCATATCCCTAGATTATCTTAAGTTTATACCGGTTATTTAGTTTTATTACGACACACGCTACCCTTTCGTTAATGCTGTAAAATTCATCTACGTTGCCCGCTATATCTTTGTGAACTAGGAACCCAACGCCATATTCTCTCTTTTCGGGTAACCCTCTATAGCAGAGGACATGACCATTGTTTAAGCAAAACGTTTTCTTGGGCTAGTTGGTTCATGACTTCTATAAAAATGTAGCGCAAAGGAACACACGGACAGACAAAGAGCACAGGACGGGCGCTAACTTCCAACTGTGTTTATTGAAAAAACGTACGTACACTTATACAAGTCACAAGGGGCGGTAAGGGCATGACACTCGCGTTAATCAGGATACCACGAGGGAAATCAAATCTTGAATCAATGTGGCATGAAATCGTATCTGGACGCATTGCATGCTCCATGACTTATTTTTTTATTTTTTTTTCTTCCGTTTTCGCGCCAGTCCATTTGATTACAAAAGTGACGCTGCAGGAGGAAAAATGGACTGGCGCGAAAACGGAAGAAAAAAAAAAATAAGTCATGGAGCATGCAATGCGTCCAGATACGATTTCATGCCACATTGATTCAAGATTTGATTTCCCTCGTGGTATCCTGATTAACGCGAGTGTCATGCCCTTACCGCCCCTTGTGACTTGTATAAGTGTACGTACGTTTTTTCAATAAACACAGTTGGAAGTTAGCGCCCGTCCTGTGCTCTTTGTCTGTCCGTGTGTTCCTTTGCGCTACATTTTTATAGAAGTCATTGTTTAAGATTATGTAAGCTTCACCTGCTCTCCTAACTTCGCTAAGACCAATGACGTCCCAACTGACGCCTTCTAGTTCGTCGAGTAGTTACGCTAATCTAGCTTCGCCGGAGAGGGATCAGGCATTAAACGTTCCAACGTTTAGTTTCCAGTGGCGGCCTGTCCGGGTCCAGTGATCATTACCACCCTCTGCTGCTTCACAAAGCTGACCGCCGCCATGGACAGATGTTCTGCAGCTGCTGGACACTGAGGGCGAGGGTTTAATTGTAGACATCGTGGGGCAGGTGGTGGCCAAGTACTTCACCAGGGAGGCCAATTCCTGTTCTGGCGTAGGAGTGAGTCGTGAATGGCAACTAAATGACTGAAAGCCTTTCAGGTACCCAACCTTCACGGGGGCCCCGCTACCGATGCAATCTCGAGCAGTATAGCAAACGGTTAGAGGAGAAGCTTAAAAAGAAAGAAGGGGGGGGGGGTCCGGGATTATCTGTCCAGGATTATCTAGTTTTGCTGATCGCGACATCCAGGGCGTCACAGTTTCTAAAATTGCTCTGACAGTAAGGTCGACGCACATGGAAAATCGCGTTATAGCGAGTCGTTTTAACTTCTCCGTTCTCACTAAGGAGATATGTCTCCGCATGCTGAATTCGGCGCACTGCCCGAAAGTTGTGTAGCAGAAGTTAGGGTGAAAGAAATTCATTGAAAGCCTTCCACGTGGTCCACACTAAAGAGACACTAAATGCAAGCAACTTTTTTTAGTTGGAATGATGGGTGAGAACTTGAGAATGTCCGAACGATCAATATTATCTACAACACTGCCTCTTTAACCGAGAAATTTTAGTAAATGCACGACAGAGCTTGCACCACCTGCAGAACATTCCACGCACTTGGCATGGTGACGTAGTCGACACGGAGTCGGAACAAGTTTCTCTACGGCTGCTGGCAGTGAGGTCTGCTCACAATAGCTAGAGTAGAATTCCTCGCCTGGTGACGAGGACCATTGGGGCACCCTAACAATAGCTGCACCCTTCTCTCCTGCCTGCAGGCTCCCACCTTTCACACAGCTGGCTGGGCTGTCTGCCAGCAGAGAGAAAACTGTGAATCTACATTAGTAGATCTGCTCAGGCGGGAGGTTTCAGTAGTTCTTAAGGCATGCTGACAACTTAAGTACGATTTTCGCTTGTAGTAGCCATTTTCTTGGCACAAAAGCACTGCGACATTTCCTGAATGCATACCTGCCGAGTCTTCCGGATTATCCGGGAGACGGATTTTGACCTTTTCTCCCGGTTGTACAGGTAACACTAAAATCTCTTGGAAATTCAGTTGTGCCCCATTTCTATTCCTGTTCAATGCTTTGTCTGGCCACACGGGCAAGTTTGTGCGGTCACATGGTGAAAAAGTTTAACTCCTGTGATTTAACTCGTGGCATCTTCATCAGAGCAGCACTGGCACAGTGGTGGTGGAGTGGAAGTTACGTCAAAACCGCCCGAGGTACATTTCCCTTTCATGCCAGCTGAACACGATGAATGTCAGCAGAGCGTGGCGTGTGGCATTCATGTGCCACATCTCGCGGTTGCCCCGCCATGGTGGTCTAGTGGTTATGGCACTCGGCTGCAGAACCGAAGGTCGCGGGATCGAATCCCGGCCGCGGCGGCTGCATTTCGATGGAGGCGAAATGTTAAGGCCCGTGTGCTGTGCGATGTCAGTGCACGTTAAAGAACCCCAGGTGGTCGAAATTTCCGGAGACCTCCACTACAGTGTCTCTCATAATCAGAGCTGGTTTTGGGACGTGAACCCTACACATCAATCAATCAAGCATCTCGCGGTTGGCTCGTGATGAATATGCACGTAAAAATACTGTGTGGCTCTCTTGCTACACTGCCTGCTACAGTAGTGTCTTCTGCCTACGCACACTGCAGGATGGTATCAAACTGCACTCCATTGACCCCTACGGTGGCACAGTGGCATTCACTCTTGTCATGGGAGGGCCCGCCGGAGGTGTATCAATTTGCACGAAGTGCATTGTGAAACTTGGTGTAAAAGTACTAGCTTGCACTGATGGCACAAGGCTAACGAAGCAGCGTAGCTGATAGGCACTTCTGCTTCACTCCCAGAGCACATGCTAGTAGTGGACTGAAGGCATGTTTGCAAGAGGAGAGTAGTGCGCAAACGTGCATTGTTTTCATCTTCTTCATGTTGGTTGGGCGTGATCTCATTGGCGCCACGGTGGTGCGGGGAAAAAAGCGTGACGTTGCACCAGCTGTGGCGGCAGCAGTGGTGGGGATGTGATGTGTGCTGATGGATGCATTCGTGAATTGAGAAATAGTGATGTAGTGTTGCAATTTTCAGATGACAGTATTTGCAGCCAGATTCTCCGGGATGAGCAGATAGCAACCGATGCCACAAGCCATGTTAATACTGGTAAGTGGTTGAACTTGCTTAAAGGGAGATGCTACTTGAAGGAACTGTCATGAAACTGGAGCTTTTCAGTTTGTGTAGCTTAACTCCTCAGGTCACATATGGAGAGAGTTTCTTTTATAGCTGCTCTGGCTGGAGTGCATCATGGCAAGCTTTCCTGTTTGCACAGCTCCCAATTAAAATGCATAGCAAAGATGAACAAGCCTGAAGAATAGACACAGTGCATAGTCGGCGCCATGTCTCACACTGGCAAATGCAAGCAATGTGATCAGCCGCACCTTTACTGGCATGAGCAATCGACTGTGTGAACCTAAAGGAACAGTAGACAATAACCAAGTAGTTTGAGAAAGTCGGGGGGGCAAAACGTTGGAATCCTGTCCCTTGTTATGTAGTCCAATAAATAAGTCACCTAACATTAAGGTAAATGGCATATAATAAACCATTTGCAATATTCTGTAGCCTTCTTTAGTGTTCATTTTAACGGCATGCATGCATCAAAAATAAAGCTTGAACAGAGAATGACAGTGTGGTACCCTGCTTATAAGAGACCTCTGGTACAAGCAGCAGAAACAAGTTCAACTGTAACACAATGCGTTTGCTCACTTATGTAAGCACTGTTCATCAAGCTAGTCTTGTGAAATCTACTGTTCATAGTCATGGAGTGAAATGTGCTCGTGTCTGTATGCACGGTCAATATGCTTGTTAGCTTAATTTATATGCACTTATTTGCTGAAATGTATAGGTGCGATAAAATGGTGGACTTTTGTACAGATGCTAAAATGGTCGTGAGAGGAATATGAACCTGCCTAGTTGCAATTTTCACTGCTTGAATAAGCATTTGACATACTCAATCAAAAATATTTTGGTTTCAGCGTACAGCGGCGATTTGGAGCCGGCACGCTGACCGACATGCAGTTAATGCCTATGTTGGTATTGCAGGTTCTTGCCGCTCTTCGAGCCGCACCGGATTTCGATGCGATCGGTCAAGGGGAGATGATTCCTTCATTTCCAAAGGCGCTTGCCGAAACGACATCATGCTACTCGGCGGCAGGGGACTGCCTCGGTGAATCGCGAGCCATCTTCGACAACCGGAACGCCAGCGATACCACCGGCATCGAAAGTGATATGGCGGAGACTTACCAGTATCAAGGACCACGTGACCATGTGCAACATTACTTAAACGCACGACTACATGCCTTCGTGGGATTTGGAGCCGGCATGCTGACCGACATGCAGTTAATGCCTATGTTGGTATTGCAGGTTCTTGCCGCTCTTCGAGCCGCACCGGATTTCGATGCGATCGGTCAAGGGGAGATGATTCCTTCATTTCCAAAGGCGCTTGCCGAAACGACATCATGCTACTCGGCTGCAGGGGACTGCCTCGGTGAATCGCCAGCCATCTTCGACAACCGGAACGCCAGCGATACCATCGGCATCGAAAGTGATATGGCGGAGACTTACCAGTATCAAGGACCACGTGACCATGTGCAACATTACTTAAACGCACGACTACATGCCTTCGTGGGATTTGGAGCCGGCACGCTGACCGACATGCAGTTAATGCCTATGTTGGTATTGCAGGTTAGTGCACATCCCTCTTTTCATGTACGTAGATTTCTTTGTGCATTGCCGGCTCCTCCCACGACGACATGCTGTGCTTCTAGTTGTAGCAAACGTGTGATAGAACGTACTCGCCATAGAAGGTCCCGTTTGTTTGCTAATCGCGTACTGTATTTGATTCTATTATTGTTGCTATCCGGTGACGTAGAGGTCAATCCTGGCCCCCGCAGTGAAACTGAACTAGACGTGCTCAAGAGTTTGCAGGCAGGTCAGAACAGTATCATGAAGAAGCTGGATACTATCCAGGAAAAACTGGCAAAACATGATGCTATGCTCTCTGAAATAAGCGATAAATTGGGTAAAGCTGAAAGACAGATTGAAAACCTCAACGAGGCAGTAGAACAGCACGGAAATGAGGTCGAAGAGCTCGCAAATGAAGTTCAGGAACTGAAGACTAAAAACGTCGACCTTGAAAATAGAAGCCGAAGGGCCAACCTGGTTTTTTATGGCGTTAAAGATGACAAGGGAGAAACGTGGGAGCAGTCTGAAGAACTGATTAAGGACATCTGTTTAAGTCGTCTTGCAATAAACCTGACGTCAGTGCAAAGAGCACACCGTATCGGACGATTCAACAAGAAGTACAACCGGCCAATTATTGTCAATTTTTCCTCCGACAAGGAAAAAATGGATGTCCTTAAAAATGCTAAGAAATTCAAAGGGTCTGATTACAGTGTAGATCAGGACTGCGCACCGGAAACACGAGAAATTCGAAAACGATTGTGGAACTATGCTAAAACAGAACTAGCAGAAAGCAGTAGCAAGGTTAGACTAAGTTTTGACAAGCTAATTGTTGATGGTAAGGCCTTCGCGTGGGATAAAGCCAAAGAAAAGGTAGTCCCAGCTCTAAAGAAGTGACACCCTGCTCGTAAGACTGCTTCATCTTCACGCAACCTAACAGCTGTTGTTGTAAACTGTAGAAGTATTGTGAACAAAATAGATGAATTCATGGGCTTAATCGAATCGACGAAGGCAGAAATAGTGTTTGGGGACAGAATCGTGGCTAATACCGTCAATCAATGACAGCGAGGTGTTTCCTAGCCACTTTAACGTTTACAGGAACGATAGGGCAAGAACAGGCGGAGGGGTGTTCTTGTTAGTTCACTCTTCCTTACGGTCATCTCAACTTGATATCGGGCACGATGACGTAGAATCCGTCTGGTGCACAGTAACCCTTGCTGATAACACGAAATTTGTTGCCGGAACATTTTATCGACCGCCAAACTCTGACCCGGCTACGTTACAGCAACTGTACGACATAATTTCCAAAACATCTGATCAGTTTATTCTTGCCGGTGATTTCAACCTACCCAATTTGACATGGTCTAGTGGAACATGTATCGCCTTGACTGGTTGTCGCGAAAACATCATCATGAAAAACATCGTTGATACGTTCGGTCTTACTCAATACGTTACTGTGGCCACAAGAAATAATAACATTTTAGATTTGCTTTTTTGTAATTCGCCAAACATTATAGACTCCGTCACATGTATTCCCGGTATCAGTGACCATCTCGCTGTTGTAGCAACCATTAAACATGAGATCAAGAGACCCAAGCCCCGTCAACCAAGGAAGGTATATTTTTACGATAAGGGTGATTACTGCGCTATTTCTCAGGAATTATGTGCTCATTTGCCCGTCTTCGATTGTCATTGCGAGAACACCGATGTTTTGCAACTGTGGTCTCTATTTAAAGCGAAAATTATAGAACTAACGGAGAAGTATGTCCCAAGTACAAACGCGGTTAAACTCAAAAAGTGCAAGAAACCATGGGTGACACCAGCGATTTTTAGATTAATAAGAAAAAGACGAAGGGTATATAAGGCATTTAAAAGAACCCAAAGTGCTTATCAGTACAGCAGGTTGGTCGAAATAACTAATGAATATAAATCTAAAATTTGTAGTGCAAAAGATCAATACTTCAGTCGACTAAACGAAAGCATAAAAACGAACCCAAAGCTTTTTTGGAGATACATAAGGAACTGTGGAACTGATTCAACCGGAGTGAACGAAATTGTCCACGATAATCAGATTTTGTCCAGCGATATTGATAAGGCGTCGTGTCTAAATGATTTTTTTCATTCCGTATTTTTACCTAAAACGGATTTTGAGGCAGTATCCACTTTGACAGAACCACCTCTAGGAACTCAACCATTAATGCCACCAGTTGAACTCTGTGTGAGTGGTATCGAATCCCTTTTAAAAAATATAGAAGAAACCAAGGCCCCTGGTCCAGATGGTATTTCCCCGCGAGTGTTGAAGCGCTGTGCCTGGCCCATCGCATCTTATCTTTACCTCATATACGAAAAATCTCTCTCTACCGGAATTCTGCCTGAGGATTGGAAAATGGCCTTTGTGGTTCCCATTCACAAGGGCGGTTCCAAAAAAGAAGCCAACAATTATAGACCTATTTCATTAACGTCGATCCCTGCAAAATACTGGAGCACATTTTATATAAAGATATAATGAAACACTTACTTCAACACAAATTATTAATTGACGATCAACATGGTTTCCGCAGGGGTCTGTCTTGCACAACACAACTGATTGAGTTCTACCACGATATAGTATCAGAGGTGGATGGTAACGGACAAATAGACTGCGTCTTCTTAGATTTTAGAAAGGCGTTTGACACCGTATGCCATCCCTTGCTTCTTTACAAACTTGAAAGGGCAAGTATTGATAAAAATGTACTGAAGTGGATAGCCAGTTACCTTTCACAACGTCAACAACGTGTCATTCTCAATGGTACTACTTCATCCGCAGTGGAGGTAACATCAGGTGTCCCTCAGGGGTCCGTTTTAGGGCCGCTTTTGTTTTTAACTTACATCAATGATATTCCGGTTGGCATTTCTTCTCGAGTACGCTTATTCGCTGATGACTCCGTCGTGTACAGGAAAATAAAAAACGAACAGGATCGCATTGAACTGCAGGCTGACCTTGCCCGAATTGTGCAGTGGTGTGAGAAGTGGAAAATGCAACTTAATGTTAAAAAATGTGTACATGTGTCATTTACAAAAAAAAAGCAAAAGGATGAAACGCGTTACTTTTTGAATGGTGACGTCATTGATCAACAGTCAGTGTTCAAATACTTGGGCGTAACCCTTACGAGCGACTGTTCGTGGAATGCGCATGTGCATGCCGTAGTTGCAAAAGCCGCCAGGGCACTAAACTTCATTCAACGAAATCTGAGATCATCACCTGCTGTCCTGAAAAGTACTGCTTATGTTTCGTTTGTTCGCCCGATTCTGGAATATGCATGTTGTGTGTGGGACCCACGTCAAAAGTCCTTAATAGATCTCATCGAGAAAATACAGAATAGAGCGGCAAGGTTCGTTCTCAGTCGGTATAAGCGAGGGGACAGTTGCACTGCAATGAAAAACGAGCTCGGGTGGGAAGTGCTCTCCTCTCGCAGAAGAAAATTGCGCTTGAAATTGTTATTTCAGATATACCACAATAAAACTGGCATTAATAGAGACACTTACCTGAAATCACCATATTATCTGTCTGGAAGATCCGATCATGACCTTAAAATTCAGGAATACCGGACTGCAACGAACCTTTATGCTAATTCTTTTTTTGTTCACACCATAAAAGAGTGGAATCGTTTGTCTTGTGACCAAGTGTGCTGTAATAACGAAGACTTGTTTTTTTCCAAGCTGTAACCCCCCTGCTTACACGCCTTTGGGCAAAGCGGGGTACTTCTGAATAAAGAATAAAGAATATAACACCCATTTAAAGTGCTAGCACTCTTGCACTGCAGAAACGACCATCTGGCACCGCAGGCTGGCATAGGCACTACTCAGTGACATCGCCTCAAGACATTTAAAAACATAAACTGATCATTAAATTTTATTCGCTCTAAAATAATAAACTGAAAGCCAGAAAGCAAGAAAATAGTTGGACCAAGTATGTTGTCCCTGTGTGGTGCTGCTCTGTGGAGGTGAGGCTGGAGCATGGTTTGTTTTCCCATTGCCTCTGAAGGTGACCCAAATGTCAAAGGCCATGATGGCTGATAAGATACCAGCTGCAGAGTTGAGCAGAATACATTCCGGGGGAGTCAAAATTGTGCTTCGATCGCTGCATAGATTGCAGAGCCAGGATTGCAAGCACACATGTACAAAATTTTCATGTCTTTAAATTTAAACATTCCTATTCTTATCATTGCTTTGCCGAGGCTGACTTATTGTACATGCAATATATGTAAGTGTTATAAGTAATTTTGAATCCTCTTTTAGTGTTTCCTGATTAGATGGAGTGTAAGGAAAGTATTGAACAAAATGTTATTTCCATTTCTTTTAGAATGAACAAAAAAGAATTTTTATCATTTTGTAAGATTCCAGGAAATACGACACTGAGTGTTGCAAAGGCTTCATCCTTGGCATCCACTTCATTGCTGTTAAGCAACTTTCAAGGGGAGAGAATAATGTCCACTAACTTGAAAAAGAGGCAACATGCTGCTTTCAGAACAATGAAAGGGGTTTTCACACTCGGATTGCTTGAATCTTGGAAAGACATAGTTCATAGTGTTCACAAGCATGTTATCTTGCTTGCTTGAAGTGCTCTCTACAGACCAAAGGTGCTGCATTTCCTTAACAGATATTCACGTCTAATATTTGAGGTGACCACTGCTTTTTGCAAAGCTTTTTAATGATTTTTAGCAACACTCTTCCAGCTTCCATTCAGCACAGCTTCTAGCAGTAATGCGACATGAGATGTACGCAGAAGTAACTGCCCCCTACAGCCCTTTCTTGTACACCTGAACTGGAGTATGGAAGCTTATGCTTGTGGTTTCTTATAAGGGTATCACTCAATGTATTTTCAACCTACCTTTACTAGCATTCAATATTTAGTGATTCCCTCATTTGCTTAGGTTGTTAGATAAGGTTTATTGCAGCGCAAATATTCTGTGCTGATGTAGCTAGAACGCTATTAGAAATGCGCTGCGAGGCAAGCTCACACTTCTTGCACCTCGCGCACAATGTGCCGCTTAAAATCTGTGTCGTTCCAGCTTTCCAAGTGACTGCGCTTGCACAGTCCTCCTTGCTATGAGGGTCTTCTCTGATGAATCAGCTTACAAAGTTATATTGGAACAGATTGGACTTTCTTGGTTCAGCAGTACTCGTATTGTTTAAAAGCTGTCGTGCTGTGTTTCCAACTCTGGTGAAGTTGGTAGCACTTCACTTGTGTATGCATTTTCCCTTTGGACCAATTCATGACTCCAGTTCTCTGAAGGATAAAAGTTGCACTGTTCACACTCATTGTAGGTCAGCTTGCTTGGAGGTGGTGACCAATACATTTGCAATGCGTTTAAAAGTGCCGGTAGGCAATGGCAACCCACGTACATGTCATGTAAGATAAAGTCCCAATAGAGCCATAAAATGGAAGGGGTAATTTTAAATTTTTCTCCGTGCATTTGCTTAGTCAGTGGTTGTTCTGTCAGGAGTAGTGGGCAACTGTGCTGGTGTGCGGAACAGGCACATTAAAGGTCCCATGACACCAAAATTTCAAACGTAAGATGTTTGCGTTAATTGATTTTCCTGCATACGAAGGCAACCTTGACCGAGTGTTAGCGGTGAACGTTGCCTCTAAGTAATTTTAATATGGTTTCAAAGTAAGCGGGAATACTCATCCGGGCTTGCAGCGCCTCGCGACATCGCCACTAGTATGACGCAGTTAGTGGGCCATCTGTGACGTTTCACTTGTGTAAGTTGATATCGTGACGTCACAGAGAGACACGGGCGCGCCGCACTATGGCCTCCGAGATTGGCTGCCGCAGCCGATCGCGGAGGCCATGCCAAAAGCCGTATTTTTTTGCTTCCTCTGCGTGTTGGTCGCTCAAGCGTACATTGTACACACGCTATGGTGCAAAGCGGGTGCGGCGAGCAGACGAATTCAGCAACTGGTCTGGCGCTCGCGCTCTCCGCAACGTCACCGAATCTTGAGCTCACGCGATCAGTGCCTGCACTCACTTCCGATAGCCGCCGCGCTAGCCCCGCGGCGCTAGTTTCTTGCAGTTTTCGGCGCGCGTTTTGATGCTTCATTAAAACTGAACAAAATTAACGATGCTGTGACTAATTATACTTCACGCATGAGAATTTGCCACTCCATGCCGTGATTACAAGACACTGTTCTACTCATTAGAACATAAAAGTCCCCAACAAAAAACATGGCTGTCATGGGCCCTTTAATATTGGCGAATTCGTGGAAGATTTGTAATTTTTTTCTGACTTGCCAGGCTCACTCATATTGGATATTTTTACTTTTTGTGCATATCTTGTCCTAACTTCTTCCTGCATGAATGTAGAGTGTCGAAATGTAATGCAATAATTTGAAATTTTATGTAAGGATGTCATCATTTTATTTTGTGAATAGCGTCTGCCTAAGAAAATTTTCTTGAGTGATGTGTGTTCTATAATTCTTGCGTATTCCATCCTGGCCCTCAAGGTGAATCTGTGATGCTGCAAGTGGCTATACCAGCGAGGCCGATGCAGGTGTGTGCATCAAAATTTACATAAAGTTGAACGTGCTCAAATGATGTTTAACCCATAATTAAGCAAAAATCCAATTTAGTGTGAGGAGAAGAAAAGCGATTCCTATTGCACTGGCTAGTTCAAACTTTCTCTAAGTTAAAGGAATATTGACACAAATTTTTGACATTCTCGTATTGCTGCTGTAAGTGGACAGCCTGGCGGGGAGAACCACAAAAAGAGTATCGTGGTACCTCGCAACACAACGAATATATTTTAATACGGCTTCCTTAAAAGCCCACTTTCAGTTTCGATTTCTAGGGGCGGTTTCCTAGTGACGTGTCAACAAGTCGGACGTACATCTGAGTCACACAGGCACAGCAGTTCGTGATAGCGTCAATAGCGTCGCTGCATCTGTTGTCTGTGGTCAGTTACACGTGGGGCACCAAACAACGACAATTTCACGGTCCGTCCAAGAGACTCTGAGATTTCGGCGATTTTTGAGAGAGCTGTGCTCATACGTCATCGTAGTGTCCATTGCGCTGGCTTACAGTACTGTTCAATGAAAATTTTAAAAACCGAACTAAAATATTTTATACCTGTTTCGTGGCTTCACGCGTGCGGAGGGCATTGACCAATACGCGAGCTAGAAAACGAAAATGTATATTTTGCGTCGGCCGCAAAATCGTGTCAGGCCGAAAAATCGCCGCAAAATCGCCGCCAAAATCGTGTCGCAAAATCGTGTGTTGAAAGAATACCTGTGAAGTCAATAAGACAGCTAATGCAATTCTTTGCCTGTGTGCATGTTGCTCACTGTCCAACGTGCCATTGGCTAGGGGGCTGCTTAAAGGGTCCTGCAGCACTGTTTGAACAGTCAGATAAAATGGTGTTGTGAATCAGTTGTGGAGGCTCCTGTGAGCATTTGTGTGAAATATGCGCACTAGGGATTGCAGTTTGGTTTGAAACAGCTGGTAGGGCTCATTATTATTTCAACAAATGACATAATGGTCACCAACTATATTGCTCGAGGCAGAAATGTTGGCTGATCTCATGATCGTGACAAGATAATCTGCTATGACTTTACTGTGTTGTTTTCAATTCAATTAAGAAAGTGAAGTGTTGGATATCAGAGAGCAACCGTTAAATGTGAAGTGATATAGCCGGTGCCCCCAGCGATGTCATTTGTTGAAAGAAGTGGGTCCGATGTTTTGAGGCTGTGTTTGAACTAAATTGGAGATCCTCTGATGTGTGCAGTGCAGGCTAGCATGTTCACAGCACCCTCCATGACCATTCAGCACCGTTTTCTGACTGTGTTCAAGAGGTATTGCAAGGCTCCTTTAAAGATTTGTTGGAACAGCTGAGGCATTTTGTAGTGATGACGTATATATATATATATATGTTATATATAGTAGCAGACACGACTTCGCAGTTATCGTTTATACGATAACTGCGAAGTCGTGTCTGCTACTTCACTCCCAATACGTTATATATATATATATATATATATATATATATATATATATATATATATATATATATATATATATATATATATATATATTTGAGAGCCTGTAATCGACTGCATGCTTTAAACAGGGCATCCAAATTGGTCTTGTGATCCAGAAGACTTGCATTACTGGCTCCATGTGCTTAGATAAAATATAGAAAAACTGTTTCAGGGTTCCTGTAATATGCACGATATATCAGGGGCAACCTACTCTCTGCTATGCGCATCACATGTGCTTTGTTGCTGCTTGTATTTCTTGTGAGATCTGTATTAACTTTTCAGGTCCTAGTGGGAGCTTTCTCAGCAGCACCCCTGTGTCCGAGGAACCCCATCTCTTTGGAGTGGTGGACGGAAATGCAAGTTTCACTTGAACGTTTTCATTCTGCAGTGCATGCTAGGCCTAACTCTAGTAGTGAATGTTCACATTCTCTTGGTAGATTGCATGATTAGTTATGGAAGTCTCATCAGCTTAAGCCATTGTTAATGCTTTCTGCTTAAGGGGCGTTACACATGGCATTCAAGTTTTGAACTGTGACCATCTGTTCCTAGTCACTTAAAGGGAGCGCCAGTTCAACCTCACACCTATGCTTTGCATACTGAGCGTAAGGTTCTCAGTAGCAGGAGGTAAGGACAGTGCCATATTTACTCGAATGTAGCACTGCGAGTAAATTATGTTACCGCCGCTTGCATGCAGCTACACGCAGGCAATGTGTGGCAGTTTTATCGGGATCCAGGAGTTATGAATCTGCGCACTGAAGGTTTTCCAGATGCCACGGATCAAGTGAAGTGGCAAAGCCATGGCGCAGCCGTTCGTGGGACTGCAGGGGTTCAAAGTTAGCGGTCATTTTATTATGCAAGTGCGTTCATTGCGCGAGTACAGCATTTGGTTTTATGAATGTGAGAACGTTGATGGCTGAGGACTTTTTTTTTTCATGTCATGAAACATAGGTATGCGTTACAATCGAGGGCGCGGTAGAATTGAGCGAATGTCATAAGAGGAAGGGGTTGGATGGGGCACTGCAGCCCCGTCCAACCCCTCCTCCTCCCCTGAGGGAAACCACTGTGCACGCTTATGCCCTTTCCAAGCAAAACTGAAGTAGTTTGAATTGATAGACCCAAATGTAGTGTGTGAATTGCATTGGGATTTTAAGCAACATCATATTTATTATTCCTGTACTGAATATGAAATAGCGTGCCTGGAGTCAGGGGATAGATTGCTGTGCTTACACTTAAAGTTTAGTAGTAATTATCTTTTTCATGTGTTTGGTATGTACACGGGCAGCTTGCATCCGGGGTGGCCATGCCGCAAGCAAAGTTTGTGTTCATTACGAAGACTGCACAAGAAATGCGTGTTGCGAGAGACATGGCACGTTTCTTCCGGACAGTGGATGAAATGAAGGTGCGTTGCCTGACTGGTCATGTGTGCCGCAGGACACCTGGCAGCACAGCCAAGCAGCAGGCAACGCCCGCCAAGATCACCGCCATAATGAGTAAGTCATAGTGCATAGCAATATGTCTTCTTTAATGTCAGTAGTATCAGCTTGCATTGCCATAACTTGCTTATTTCTGTGTGAATAGCGGCACCAGCTCATATTTGGAAATTTTCATAGGAGTCGTATATTGTGGGTAACACATATTTTATAGTATATGCACCCACCCGCTTGCAGTAAAAAATGTACTCAGTTGTGACACAAATAATTGCTTCGTCGGAAAGACTGCATATTTTGTGAAATATCTGCAAAAATGTTTTTAATTTATGTCGAGTGGTTTATCTTGCTGCTAGAATTGCATAGGTTGTTAGAAGGGTCAGGGGGAGTTCTACAAAGTGTGAGTAGCCTGTTTAGAAGCAAAAGAAAATTTTGTGCGATAGGATGAAAAACCTTTCCTTTATAAAGGTACCCTCTTTCTTGCTTGCACATTTGCCTACATGCGACATTGCTATGCTGTCTTTTCTGATATCAACAACCCCTTTTTTGTACGATTTCGTATTTATGCTGCAGTTCTTCAATGCTGATCGAGCCAGTTTTGATCTAAGTTGTTGTGTGCATGACTACTGTGCCCACACATATGCGTACTGCTAATCCCAAATGATTGACATGTTCTCTTGGGATGCTACAGAGGAAGCAAACAAGGACTCGTGCTTCCGATCTTTCCTCGAGATTCCTTCATATTCCCTCGTCCCCCTTAAACAGCACTCCCAAAGCCTCTGCATCTGTCACGTCTTTGAGCGGTTCCACATGCTGTCTAGCGATAGCACGTGCTCGGGTAAAGTGCTTTTTGTTTCAGAAAACAAAAGCATTTTGATTAATTGCTAATGGAGGAACCTGGGGACGTAGCCATCTCAGTAACAATATGCACTGGTTATTTAAACAGTGCTGCACATTGGGGGAGTTCATAAGTCATGCTACACTTGGCTGACCAAAAATATAAGTCCCTAAGGTGAACTAATATGTCTGGAATGGGGCTAGACTATAGCATTTGGTAACTTTTGGTTGAAATGTCTTAAATGATGCTCGACTCTCCACTGCTTGGTGCACTTTTGTTTTACTGGGGTAGTGAATTAAGCTCTGGGTATGGGCTAGTTGGTGGACTCGTTTACACCAATACATCCAATACAGTTTATGAGCCACATGTGATACCTGCCTGTGTTTCTCGGTGTGGTTCATACCAGCACATACTGTGTGTTGAAGCAAGCTCCATCATATGTGTGTAGCACACATGGGGGCCGTAATGTCTGCACAATGTGCTAGGTTGCGCATACTTTTTCAAATATTGCTCAATCTTAGGGGCTCGGACAAGTTAAAGGGCCACTGAAGAGTAACACAAATTTTCTCCTATCAGTAATCCCTTTCACAATACCAAAAGCACCATTCTCCTAGCAAGAAGGCACTGGTAAGCAAGAAAATGCGCAGGAGGAATACACAGGTGGTGACACTGCCTTGAAATTCCCACACCAGCTTCCATGACGTCATAGATTTTTAAAGCTTCTTCTAGAGCCTACATAATTGTTCACTGATAAAATGAATTGCACTGTATTATGTGGCCAGAGAATAACATGGCAAGCTTCATAAAATTTCACTTAGCCAATGTGGAAAAAATACTACAAAAACACTTGAAATCTGTGGACATCATGCTTGACGTTGGTGTCCGAAGATTTCGGTGCAAAGTTAAAAAAACGAATATTGGACCTCCATTTTCTCCTTTGCAATTGAACCCACGATGACAGAATGAACACGAACAGTTATCAAACCATAATCCATTAACACAAACTGATGGACTGTTTCACTTTAGTGTCCCTTTAAGACCAATGTATAGCTATTACTATGTAAACGAACTGTTCTTGCACCAATTAATGTGCGTACAAACTCATTGAATATTCCATGTATAATTAACTGTAATTACCTATACTCATTTTAATAACGATATGGGGTGAGATATGTTAAAGAGGAAGCAAACAATAAGTTAGTTTCGTTCCCGTAGTGTGCAAGGTTTCTGAAAGCTTTGTTTGGCTCAATGTAAAACCCAGAAATCAGTCAACTGAAACCCTCCATAAAAATGTATATGCAAGTGGCATATCAAAAATCTTGTCATTGTGTTTATTGATCATCACCTATGTGCTTCATTTTTCAGATACCGTAGAGAAGGTGTGGCGGAAAACCCCAGTGACCTGCCAATGCGAGAAAGGCACTCAGAGATTTGTTTGCAGAAATGGCAAGGTTGGGCCACTGGACAAGTGTCCCCACGCGACCCCCCACACTGAAATAAATGATCTTGATGTGCATTTCTTGTCATTTATGAAATGAAAAAGTGGGTGCCAGCTGCAGCAAGCATGCACTGAGCATTACAGCTGAATTCATTTGACATTCTTACATTTTCAGATGCCCTAGGTGATCAGTGAGTGCTTGAAGAGGCCCACACACAGGCATTTGGAGATTGTTGGAGTTGCATAGGAGCTCGACAAGGGCATTACCTTAACGGCCTTATTCATAGCTTACTTAACAGTCTGAAAAGGGACCGCTCGGGAAAAGAAAAATGACCGCATAACCAGACGCAGACACGTACAGCGCTCATGTCTGGTTATGTGGTATTTTTTCTTTCCCCGCGCTAAGATGCCCAACTCGCCCAACAACAAGTTATTGTAAACCCGACTTCAGTCTTCGAATGTGTGTATTTATTAAATAAATATGTGTGGCACTTCTGTCCATTTTTCATAGAAACTAGTGGCAGCAGGCCTTGCATCATAGTAGGCTGGCGTGCGTTGTGGCTGCTTTTAAGCTATAGCTGAAAACTACTTTTTTAGCTATAGCTCAAAACCAGCATCCTGGAACGCTGGTTTAAACCAGCGTGCCAGTGTCCCAGCATTTACTGGGGGCCATAATCAGGCATGCCACTGGACACTGGCTCCCAGCGGCACTGGATTTTCCAATAGGGTATGGTTACGGTCCTTCTTCCATGCTGTCCTCGATTTCCGCATTGACCGTAAAATAAAAAAAAAACGTTTCACTACTTTCTTAGTCCGTGCATAATGGAAACTGCAAAACACAGTGCTGTGCACACAAACAAGCAATGCGGGTACATAAAAGAAGGTAGTGGGATGCACTCCTCCTACAAAGGCTACCACACCATTTGAGAATACTTCTGGCACCATTCGTAGCCTCCAAGGTTGTTAGCGACAGCAAAAGCCTGTTGAGAACCTCAGCAGCCACGTTTTGGAGCAGCTTTAGTTGCAGTTTCTCTGGTGTGTAGCACGGCTGTAGGAGCATTCCTGAAATGTAGCAGGTTGGAGCAATTGCACAGAATTACCATCACTGGATATGGCTGAGTGCCAATCAGGCACATTTCAATGCTCCACGAAATCACGCTGCCACCACAAATTTCTCATGGAGGTTTTCACAGATGGTAAGGGCTGAGTTATCCAGTAAAACAACCTTCTGTTGGCAAAGGCTAGTCGGATCTGGCATGACCACAGACTCCTACATGGTCGAGCCCATTTGGAAGAATTAGGTAGTGTCTTTTTAACGCTACAACACACACTGTGTTCTTCGATACAACATCACACCGGTACATCACAACACCTTCTGAACAGTTTCAAATCCGCCTTTGCCGTGCACTGTGGCGCCAGGTGGTTGTTACGACTCCACGGGAAACAGTTCAGCAGGCAAGCCTTGGCTAGAGTTGTGTGCGTCTGCAAGTCCGGCCTTGGGCAAGATTGTAACTGTGCTGTCTGCTCACAGATTCGTGTTCTGACAGCCAGGCATTCTTGCCACAAGGCCGCTCTCTGGTATGTATGTTGTTTTACCTCCTTCAGGAGTCCCACGACACTTTTTCGACTGCCTCTGGAGCTGTAGAGCATGTAGTATTGAATATCGACATAAACGCAGAAGAAATGAGGAATCTGTACGCAAGAACTGGAGTTACTAGTCCTCAAAGTTCAAACACAAGCAGATGGCCTGAAAAAACATTTCCTTTCGCTTTTCGCTTTCCCACTGACATGATGGTTGCATCAAATCAACATGTGCCTCTTAAGAAAGGTACTGTAGCGTCACCTGCTGAACGCTCATCATCATCATCGCTTTTCCACCACCCGCGCTAACCGCGCCGCGCCTCTCGCGGAGCTCATGCCGCGTGGCTCGAGGTCGCGAGCCACGACGACGAAGAGAAAAGCTAACGCTCACGGCCGGACTCGACGCTGCAGCCTGCCGCTCCGATCGGAACTTGGCGAATAAAGGGTAGCGACGACGGCACGGCCTACGTTGGTCGCAGTCCACGGCTTCTCGCTTCCTCCCCTCGCTACAGTGGTGACCCGGATGTGATTCGAACACGCAACCTTCAGAAGTTTTGCCTGAAGGTAGCCTGTACGAAGGACCTTGCCACAGATATTTTTTGCCGAAGTTGTCATCTTGGTTACTATGGGGCTACGTTACAACAACCGTGCGTGTTATTGAGAAGAGGCAAAGTTGACAGTTGGGCAACTTGGTGACAGATAATCCTGCTCTGAAACAGCACACAAGAAACAGCGGGCCCGCCAGGGAGAGAACAGACAGAAAGGACTGCCGCTGACTCACAATAAGCTTATCTTCGAAAAGAAACAGGTTAATATATAAAGAAATAATTCCAAACATGTGGAAACAGACTTGCAAAGATACAACTGTAGCTGTTATCGTTGGCTTTCCAAAAATGACACTTCACAACTGCCCAGCCTAACCGATGATTGGCGGATGCACATTTCTTTCCATTTGTGGCGGCACGGTACGGCGCCGCTTCTGTGCCTGCGCACAGCGTTGACGCTACTAAACCGTGCTCCAGGTAATACGAACAAACTCGCCCAACAGACGATATAAACTGTGTGTGCTCCCGCAGTCAGGGCAGTTGTCATTGTTCCGCCTTTCGTGTGGACGCATTAAAGTTTCGTGTACCCACACATTTATTGATATGAAAAGCCTCTACGATCTCCCTTGTGAATTGATCCCTATAGGATGTGCAAGTATTGTCATTTGAGTGAATAATTGTGTGCAATCACAATCTGTTGGTCTCTCCTCTCCTTTTTGTCCCTTGTTTCTTCTGCCTTGCTTTACACCAGAAGTGGCAGCTGTTTTCAAAATATAATGCATAAAACATATATTTTCTATATATGTAGCACAACAGCACAACAGAAATGCTTCAACAGAAGCATTTCTGTTGTGCCCCTGATGAGCCTCCAATCCTTTCCACTGCACCAATGCATTGCTACATAGCGCTACACATAATAGCACTGCTGCTCCTCTCGACCTCTCTTTGGCGGCCATTTCCTGCAGAAAAAAGAGAGAGAAAATGATGGCCTCCCCATGCACGTGCAGCTGCCACCGCTCTGGAAGGCATAAAATAACCACCTGTTCGATGCTATGCTTTTTAAAACACTGCGACTAACGCGTGTGTTTATGAAACAAGGACACTCCTTGAAATAGGTTTTTATATATATATATATATATATATATATATATATATATATATATATATATATATATATATATATATATCAATGTGACGAGGAACATGATTATCGTGGCCTTTAAATACATTTCTAAATTGTTAGTGCACATGCGCCACATTAATCGGTAGACAAGCGATATCATTATACATATAGTGTGAATGAATGAATCTTTATTTCATCTTGAATACTTTTTCAAGAAAGGTACAGGAGCTAAAGGCGAGCCTGACAGGGGCCCCTGCACCCGTAAACATGTTAATACACCATATTGCATTATATAATGGTAGTTCATTGACAGTGAACGAAAAAACACACAAAATCGTAGAACAGCATAGACACACCAGCCATAGGAATCTGCATACTGCGCGGTAGCAGTGTTTACGACATCCACCTTTTATCAGAGTGAGGACGCCAGCGTGTGTGAAAGTGCATTTATGAAAGATATAAGATACCCGTTCCAGCAACCATACATTAAAATGCATATAACGTAGCTATGAAGCAAAGCAACATTTCGTAAGAAACAGGAAAGGCAAAAAACAGATGAAACCACCGGGAAAAACATAAAAATAAAATAAATAAAAGCGCTGCGATTGCCACAATAAAAGCACTTCAGGTAGTGTGAGGCAGACTGGGAAGTGCACCTGTGTGTTCATTTATTCCGCCCTTTGTAGTGCAAAACTTATAAATAGGAAAGACTCACGGATTTCATGCTCGTGGTACGTGGAAAAGCCGGATTCCATTACTGTGGTTTTAATTTTTATTGAAAGTGTGACCAGGTATTGCGACATGTTTTGATAGGGGCAGATTGGGGAGAATTTTCACATTGGACTGATGATTCCACTTTTAGTTCACACGGCCGAATAAGAGCGTCGACACTTGCACAACATCGCTCACAATAGAGAAGCTGCTGCATCACCAAGCTCGACCTAGTTACCGACAAGTTCTCGGATAAAGTCTGCTGAGACACGTCACGAGTATTGAACAGCTTGAAGCTTTAAGTATGTCTATAACAATTCAAAAAGGCAGCGTAACTGCGCGCACTTGCTGTCTGCACATGCCAACACATAAATCTCCTCTCAGAAGCACGAAAGAGGGCTCTGAAGGGTGCGGGGAGATTCGTTTCGGTGAGTTTAACAATTGAAACTGAAGCTCTGTGATAAATTGCACAGCGCTCTAGTAGTTCGGATCTCCACTTTGGGCTCGTCGATCTTGTTTTGAACTGTTCCGGATATGGAAGGGCTTGGGTACGGATGGACAAGCTCCTTGCCGAGGACACATTTTGAAGTTACCACGTTCTCGTACGCTGAGCCGCCAAGGAAAAGCCGTTTATTCCAAGGAGCGTGTGCAATATATAGCGCACAGAAGGAAAGAGGGAAAGGAAAACAAGTGAGAAGTGAGTGTGCACGGCATTCATCGGCACGTGCAGTGCACGACGGTATAACAGTCTCCTCTTAAGGGAAGAACCTGTCAGGGGGACGTCTCGTACGGGTCGACTTTCGTAGTTCCACGGCTGGGGTTTGTTCCGTCGTGGCCGTCGTCGTGTTGTCGACGGCTTTGTCTCCTCCGGGCGACAGAGGCGGCTGCATTTGCTCTTTGGCCAGCACCGCCACCCGCGGTTTCACTTGGTCCAAATGTTGTCGCACTTGTTCCACGTCCAGTGTCTCGGCGGTCACCATCCGTGCCCCCTCTGTAGTTTGGACCCGCGCTTGCGTTCATGGGTCGCCGATAGAGCCGTAGTTTCGTACCCAGATCGGCTCATCCTTCTGCAAGAAATCATAGGTACCAGGGTGAAGGTCGCACTCTGTCTCTGACGGCAACAAGTTGTCTAGCCTGGAGCGCAGCTCCCGCCCCATCATCAACATAGCAGGCGTTTTGCCACCCGAGAGGGGCGTTCGACGGTAGTTGTGAATGATCCTGGCCAGCCGCGTTTGCATTGAACCTTGCTTGTTTTTCTGCAGGCTTTGTTTGATGGTGCGCTTCGTTCGCTCCGCCAGCCCGTTCGATTGCGGGTGATATGGTGTGGTGCGCATGTGTTTTATTCCATTCAACACAGCGAACGTCTGAAATTCCCGGCTTGAAACCGGGGGCCCGTTATTTGTTACGATTGTGCGCGCCAACCCAAAAGCGCTAAAAAGTGTGCGCAAGGCATCTGTGGTGGTCCCCGCCGTGGACGTTTTCAGGGGCACAGCTTCCATCCATTTACTGTGGGAATCGACCACAATTAAGCATATAGCCATCCACTGATCCCGGAAAACCCACGTGCAGACGAGACCACGGCTGTCTCGTTTCCGGCCACGGAACTGGTAACTGCCTTGGTGGCATCGGTGCAGCTTGGACACGCAAGTTGCACGTCCTACCGAGTTGCTCAATCTCTTTGTCAATACCGAGATACCAAAGCAGCGTGAGCGCTGCCCTCCTCATTGCCGTGATTCCTCGAGGCGTGTCATCAATCAGCTGTAACACTGTGTTCCTGGCTGCTTTAGGCACGACGACTCGGTGACCCCAAAACACCAAACCTTCTCGCACGGTTAGCTCGTCATTCCGGCTTAGATACGGCTTCAGATTTACTTGCGTCGTGTCTAACTGCCGCGGCCAGCCATCCTGCACCCACTTCTGTACCATGAGTAACTCCTGATCTTCGGCCATATAACGGGCCTGTAGTTTGGCTGACAGGGCTCCACTCTCCAAACCGGCGGTCAGAAGAATCTACTCACAGTCATTGGTGCCGCCCTCGTCTCCGGACACCTCCCTGGAAGACGTTGCCCATGGTAGGCCGTTGAGTGCGTCCGCCGGGACATTCGCCTTCTGTCCTTACACTTAATGTTGTAGGAGTAGTTGCTCAGCTGGAGGGCCCACCGCTGGATCCTGGTGGCCGCCATGGCTGGAATAGGCTTACCTGGGTTGAAAATACTGACCAGTGGCTTGTGATCAGTCAAAAGTGTAAACTCCCTACCCAACAAATATTGCCAGAATTTGGTTACTCCGAATACCAAGGCGAACGCTTCCTTTTCAAGCTGTGAATATTTCCGCTTCGCGTCTGTGAGTATCCGTGAACGGAAGCCAATGGGTTGCCTTTTGCCCTCAGCTGCGCCATGCGATAGAACGGCTCCAATGCCGACGGCTGGAGCATCACATTCTAGTACCAGCGGTTTATCCGGATCGTAATGGGCGAGAAACTCTGCTTTCCTTATCAGAGGTTTGACCATTTGAATGTCTGCTGCTGAGGTACGCCCCACTTCCACTCCGTCTTGGCGCGCAGTAGTTCATACAAAGGTAAAAGTATCGTGGCTGCCTGCTGTAGAAACTTTTGGTAATATGTGACCAGACCCAAAAATGACCTTAACTCGGCCACTCCCGCAGGCGTATTGACGTCTAGGATAGCCTCCAGATTTTCCCTTTTGGCATAAACACCCTTGTCGTTGATTTGATAACCCAAGAAATAACTTCATTCGCCCGAAATCTGGACTTCTCTCGATTCAATCGCACCCCGAGCTCGCGGAATCTTCTAAGCACTTGGCATAAGGTGGTGTCCTGATGACGCTTTTCTACAATGATTACATCGTCTGAGTGTACCTGGACCCCGGGCAGTCCTTGCAAAATTGTTTCCATGCGTTGCTGGAAGAGCGCTGGCACAGAAGCTACTCCGAACGGAAGGCGGGTGAAGCAAAAAAAGCCCTTCTGGGTGTTCACCGTCGTGATCAATTGCGAATCTTCGTCTAAAGCTATTTGATCGTACGCGTCGCGGAGATCGATGGTTGTAAATACTTCGCCCCCGTTCAACGGGAGCGTGGGAGAGGGTACTGCTCCGTGTGGCAGGCTTCGTTAACAGCCGTTTTGAAATAGCCGCAGAGGCGGATGTAACGTGCGGCTCGGCGGACGGAGAGGAGCGTATCGTTACGCTTGACGCGCTAGGTAAGTGCCATGTTCCGGGCCTACCTCACCCACAAAGCTCTAATTGCTACCTAGGCATCACTTGGCTTCACTACTTAAATGTTACAGAATTGACTTCTAGAAAGAATCAAACCCAGGTCTATCGGTTGATGTAAAAAGACAATGTTCATGTATTGGCTGTACAGGAGACAAAACCGGAGTGGGAGGAGGCAACCGGGATCATGGTGTTGAAGTTTACGTCCCGTCATTTGGCCATTGTAAGCCATGCTGTACGCTGGTCTGGCGGATGTGCTTTGCTTGTTAAGTAACTTCCGAGATTAGTAGTCCAAAATGATTCTAGTATTTCAGGGCATTTAGTAATGTGTAACAATCACTTCCGTAATGTTAACTAGCGTATTTTTTGTGTTTATGCACCAAGCTCGGTACAAGAACCGGTAGATTTTTTCTCTGTTTTTCGACAATATATGTGCACTGACAAGAAATTAATACTAGTTGGCAATTTTAATTGCACACTGAAGGAGAGTGATAGATCAAGTCGTCACAAGACAAAACACAAAAGCAGTGATGACTTAGCACAAGCATTTGTAGATTATTAATTGGTAGATATTGTTAACAGCCGATTGTATGGACAGCTCTCGACGACCAAAGTACACCCGCTTTCAGGGTACTAGTATTGCCTGATTAGACAGACTTTACCTGTGAGGAGATGTGATACCACAGTGTAGTACTTACTGAATTCTGCCGGTTTCATTTCCTGCTCACTGCCTCGTAAAATGCCAGATAGGTGTACAGAAAGAAAGCAATAGGTTTTGATGGGAACAATCGAAATTTAACTTTAATCCACTACAATACGAGTCATTTGACGTTGCAGTGATGAGCGAGATCAAGAAAATAAAAGGGGAATAGGTAAAAAAATAGGGGACGGTGGGAACTTCTCAAACTAAGAATCATGAGAAAAAACGATAGAAAGATCTATTATGTTTTGGAATTTGAAGCCAAAAAAGAAGAGAAAGGACTTATATCGATCCTTGAAAAATTACGGTGCTTTCGCGTAAATACCTGGGGTATATGGGGAACATCTCCGCAAGATTAAGGAGAAACTTTTGTATGAAGAGCAACACTATCGGGGTGCTGATGTGCGTGCGAGAGCAACGATTACGATGTTAGGTGAGAACTCAACGAAACGTGCGCTTTAACAAGAAAAAGGTTATGCTAGACACAACCATATAGAGACTATCGGTGCTATCAGCGTAGAGACGGCCGACCGTGAAACCACAGAAAGTTTGTTTTCCAGTTACTACGAGGTGCTTTTCATTGCCAGACCTGTTGATGCAGAAACATTTAAGCAGGTGTTCCTTAGCAAGATGCCAGAGTTGTCCGATGACACAAACACAACACCAGCACTGCCTTTATTGCAAATCGAAGTACTAAAGCTATTGCTAAGCTAGATCAAGTAAATCGCCCGGGCCTGACATTCTCACTGCTTCATTTTACAGGACATTTAGAACAGAATTGTCTGAAATACTTAAAGATGTCTAAAACGTATCGTTTGAATTGGATAGGCTTGCTTGCTCTTTTAGTGAAGCTTATACTGTTTTAATACGCATGACGGGGCAGAGTGATAATTTAAAGTTAGTTTGCTCATAACGGCCTATTTCACTGACGAACTGTGAGGACAAAATTTTGATGAAAGTTCTAGCACGCCGACCTCAAGATGTCATTAAAGGATCGATGAGTCCTCACCAAACGTGTGGAAATATGGGTAGATCCATCGCGACTAATATTCACAAGATCTGATCTGGGCTAGAGAGTTGCGATGCCAATAACGGAAGTGAGTGATACTTCAGCTTGATCTTCAAAAAGTATTTGTTAGTGTTTCTCATGCTCTCTTGCTTGACACCCTAGAAAACGTCAATGTTGACACCCTAGAAAACGTCAAATGGGGTAGCTTTGGCATATGGGAACTGCAGAACGTGTTTAGTAGTTACCAGGTCATTGGAGTGCCCTATTAGAGAAAAGCATTCTTTTCGACATGGTTGCCCACTGAGTCCTTAATGCTCGGTATTCAGATAGAAACTCTGTGTCTAGCACAATTGAGAGCAGTTGCATACGTGGGTTTAGGCTATACCAACTTGAGAAGTTGAAATTGTTTGTATACATATGCTGGCATGGTGCGTGGAAAAAAAAGCGTTGGATAAAGAAAGTGTCGCCGCTACTATCGCAGTAGTGGAAAGTTTCAGCAATGCAAGTAGACGGCACGTGAACTGGGGGAAGTCCCTTGGGTTTTGGCTTGGACCGTGGTTATCAAAACCAGGCCCCGGATTCACAAAGCTTTCTCTTACGGACGATATTCTTAGCTACGAAATCTCTTAGCGACAAGGCATGCCATAGGAATGGTGCGCATTTAACCTGTTCGACACTATTGAGGGCACGGAGGAAACGTGAAAGCAGACGGAACGACAACAAAAGAAAGATGTGTGGTCACAGGATAGCCTCACAGCAATCAAAGCGTCTGGTGTCGAGTTTGTTATAATCGCGAATCGATCCGCGCGGCACTCATCTTCCTCTTCCGGGCGTCTGCTACGGTGCCTATGTATGTCGCGCTGCAGCGGACGCCCACGTGGTCAGCGTGAACCCGTGCGCTAGCGTTTTATCAACGACGATAACTCGAAGAAGAAAAGAATGACGCATTTGGTGACACCGGCAAGTGCCGCCGAACAACAGGACCGGAATCGTGAAGCCGCAATTAAGGTAAAATAATAAAGGTGAGCAGATGTGACTCAAGGTTTGCTCCTTTGACTACCATTTCAGATGCATTTTGATAATATGCACTGCCTCAGAATTGATTCTGGTCGTTCCTACGCAGTACATTTATTGCATGATAATGTCTTGTAGCTCGACGTAAATTGATGTTTCGCTAAAAAGTCTTAGAACAAACATCGATGCAGCTTTTGAGGTCATATAAAAGCTATTCGGCTTGATAAACAAGTTCCAAAAATGCATCCTCCATGTAATGTGTCAAATTGCAGTCATGGATGGATTTCAATAATCTGACATACCGAAAAGATACATATGCTTATAAATAGGCCCGATTTGAATAAATTAGTCATCACATTTTTGAATACTAGTGCTATTCTCATGACACACTGAGCAAATTCGACAATTTAGGTATTGTTGTATCTTTAATACGTTAGTAAGAGCGGCTTTTGCAAATCACAGCGTATGCAGTTAAGAATTAACAAAAAAGAGTCGTAAGCCCCGCCGCGGTGGTCTAGTGGATATGGTATTCGGTTGCTGATCGAGGGTCACGGGATCGAAGCCCGACAGCCGCGGCTGCATTTCGACGGAGGCGAAGTGTTGTGGCCCCTTATGCGGTGCGATGTCAGAGCACGTTAAAGAACCCCAGGTGGTAGAAATTTCCGGAGACCTCGACTACGGCGTTTATCATAATCCTTGCGTGGTTTTAGGTCGTTAAGCCGCAGAAATCACCAAAAGCGAGACGTCACCGCCCTTTTTATCCTTTTTGAGCAAACGCGCAGAAAGAGCCTTCCCATAGCTTCCTTTCGTTACACAATTTCTTTTACTTCTTTTTTACTACGTGACGCCGACCATTGAGTGCTAGGCGCCTTAAGAGGGAGAGAGTGTTTATCGTCAGCGACGTGAGAGCTGCATTGGCCAACTGCTATCGTAAGCTGCTCAATAGCCGAAACGAAATTTTCCGTGTGTGCGCGAACTTCAGACACCTCTGCCATACCCGTGGCGCAATCTTGTACGCGTCCAAACATGGACGGAGGCGATCCGTCCATCGAGGTGCACGCGATTGGTCAATATGAGCCGACGACATGCGTGACGTTGACTGTCACATGAGTCGTGACGTTTCCAAGCTGTCAATCATTCCGTGTCATCTGCTAATGGACGAACTTGAATGAACGGACGCCGAGAGCGTCCATCCGCAGGAACGGATATCTAAATGGCTACCGGACGGCTTGGATTGGATTGAAACGTAACAATTTGAGACCGTTTGCCTCGTTTGTGGAGAAAGTGGCGTTGCCTTTCTCTCGCGTGCCTTTTCGTGTCGCCTGTGCCGCTGCTGCAGACGCGCAGAGACGTCGACTCGAGGTAGATGATGCATTTGAAGAGTTGACTTATGAAGGGCAGCGTTTTCGACTGCCTAAGCGAACAGACGTACCTTGTGCGACGAACTTGACCCCATCATTGGATGCCACTGAGCCAGTGGCCTTTCCACAGCGAGGAAGGTGTGTGCACTGCGATTCTATGCCACAGGGAGCTTCCAAAGTAGCGTTGGTCGCGAGGAGCATATAGGCATGGCGCAGTCGGCCGTGAGTAATACCATCTACGAGGTCACGGAGGCCATCATCATATCCGTCGCAGCCCGGGCCGCCCGGCGAAAGTTCGTGGACTTTCCGCCGACACCGTGGCTGCCAAGGATGAGGCGAAGGCGGCGTTTGCGCTACTCGGGAACATCCCAGGCGTGTTAGCGTGCGTCATCGGCACGTTGGTTGCTATTCGGAAGCCGCGAGGACTCGGCATAGGGGACACAGCGAGCATCTTGTCGAGGAAGGGTTATTACACCCTCAACGTCATGGTTGTAAGTACCGTTGGAATGTTTCACTTCAAACCTCAGTCGCCATTGTACTCACTCATCGTAGGAATTGTTCAGTTTACTGCCAATCTGGCGTACGTATCGATTGAAAGAGGACATGCAGGTAACTTTTTACGAGCTTTTGAAATCTGACAAGTCCACGGTAACGATGATTAACATGTGTTCAGTGCATGCGCATTTGCTGTCCCAAAATTGCGTTTTTGTTCTGGCCTGCATACACAATCGGGTAGTGAATTTTGGAGGTATTAAGGAATGTGGGCTGCATTCGTAGTAGAAATCGATACACGACCAGGAACACACCATGAAGTATTTTGAACACGAAGGTACTCAACTATTGCGTGCGCAATAGCTGACCCCAAGTTTTTAGTTGGCGATATATATATATATATATATATATATATATATATATATATATATATATATATATATATATATATAGATATATATATTGTGGGAACCGTAGGCGTGCGCGCCGGGCGGCGGTCGCAGTTTACCACCACCCCTTCAGTGCAAAAGGCTGTACGCGGCTTGCTTGAATCAGTGTAGCTGTAACATGGTCCCATCAGACATGGTTTTTTTCTGTATGTAAACTGTAGGAAGTGCTTTTGACCGTATGTGATAATCTATATTTTATTATTCCTATTTGCAGGTGTGAATTTACCTTTTTGAAACCTGTATGAACCCTGGGCTATAATTTTCTTTAACAGAAAACTCAGCATATTCCCTCGAGTCATGGTTGCTTACGCCAACGCTTGGCGATCCTGACGCCAGCACCTCCAAAGGCCAGTGGGGAAGCATAGGTCCATGCGTAGTTTTGTGGAGCAACATATTGGAGTGCTGAAGAGGAAGTTTCGCTGCTTGCAGTGCGTTCGAACCATGCTCTACAGCCCCAAGCAGTGCAGATCATTTATGCGTGCACTGCTCTCCACAACATTGCCTAGGACTCGGGCGACTGGACATTGGAAGAGCTTTGCGGGGGAGTCCCACCAGCTGGGCAGTCAGGGGACGAACAGGCGCTGGAAACCGTGAGACGTGCTCCTCAGAGGGAGGCAGCAGCGCAGTGCTGTTGTGAACCTTTTTTTTTAAGTACACAGGAATGGTGAGTTTTCATAAAGCATACATAATTTATATGCATTGTGGCACAGTTAGGCAATAGCAGCTCAGTACGTAGTGTGCGAAAATACATATACAGACCAAGTGTACCTACATATAGGTTGTGCATGCTTCCAAAGCAAAAGATCTGACAGGTTATGATAACTGATACAAAAATGAATGAAACTTACAAAAGGAATTCTTTTAATAAAAGATGGGCTGAGTCATGGGCTCAGAAACAAGTGTACTGCCCTGCCAACAAGAGTCTTGAAGGATGCCGTTCCTTTGTATTATAAATGACTAAGCACTTTTAAGGCACTGTGCCATGCCACTTTTTCTATAAGGATTTGCTGCTGCTCCCTAGGTACTTGTGCGTAATGTGCACATCAGCAAACACCTCTTTCCTAGTGAAAAATTACAAATACGGTGCCACAAACAGCTGGCATGTGTTGTGTAGATCCAGTGACATGGCACTTGCTGTACATGTGGACACAGTGGTGGTTTCCTACTGCTCAGGACAATGCACTGACATTAGTTTGTATTGCTGAAGCCTGTGGTTACATTACTGAGGAATCGGCACAAAGTACTTCCTTCCTAGTTCAGCATGAAACGTGATGGCAATGTGAAAGTACAGCTTTTTCTTTAAATGTAACATGAAATGTGGAATATACACATCCGTTCACAGCGTATGACAGACTTCATGGAAGCAGTATGTATGATTGAAACTGTCCACTCACGGTCACCATCAGTAAAATGTTTTCACAATTCTTATAAACAGGACATAATGATTGCAACTGCTGCGTCCTTTTAACTCAGACGTGCAGTATAAACTGGTGGGAACCAGGCAATATGCTTGCTAGCCACCTCTCGTGCTAGGTGTAAGAAAGCTTCCATGCAAGCATGAACATGCAGATGAGGCGAGCCAACACAGCATCATAAAAACAGTTCGAAAACGCGAAGTCAATTCTTTAAATCGCAGCACTGCGATAAGATTAGTCATCACATCGTGGCCAAATGAGTAGACGTAAGATACGGTAACGCACAAAAATACAAAACTCAAATTTATCACACACTATGATAAGTGTATGATGAACCTTGAATGTCTCACTACATGTAGCAAACCACGCGATAATATTGTAGCGTCAACATCACATCATTCATTTTCACCACGGCACCTAAAACTTGCATGCCTACTTGAATGACTTTGCAAGAAAAGTATGAGCTTCACAAGCGTGTGCATTGCCTTAATGAATCGCTGACTAGAAGCATTTCCTTTCTCTGCTGCAACTGCAGTGCAGTGCTTAAAAACACTCATATTTGCGAAACGTGGAGTGCACTTTGCTGCTGTGTTGAAACATAAATTACATACAACATGAATAATTAACTCTGCAATCTAAAAACACCCAGAACGTACCACACTTGAAATTTATTCCAGGAATACCTACTTAGAACAAAAGACTATACGACCAAAACACTGGCGTGGTACAGTGATGCTGACCGTTTTAATTTGTGAAAGTACGGCACTTGAAGAGCAACTAGTTTGGTATAAGAAAGTGTGATGCTCCTAAAAAAATACCAGCTTTCACTTAGTAGAAATGAACCATCACGCTACTAAAACGTGCCTATAATACATGGTAATTTCTCATAATGTTGAGTGACCTACAAAACATAGAAAAACTACAAATACCACAGTAAAAAAAATCCGTATACAGAAAGTGCAACTATTTGTAATGATTGCAGTGTGATTGACTAGGTACCTGAGAATTGTACAAACAAAAATGAAACAGCAAGCTGGTGTTCCAGCAGGGTTACAATAAATGAAAAAAAAATGACGACATAAATTGCGGCACACCTTCAGTTTCGAACATGCTCGTGTATTGCTGATAGTCCTCATACAATGAAACAATCAAACTGAAATTGAACAATCAATAAATGCACAAAATTAAAATGAAATTATAAAATAAACTAAACGAAGTGAACTAACAAAAGACAAGGAACAATAAATGAAAGGCAAAACTGGAACTAATTAGATTCTTTCTTGCTACAGCACAATGGTCTGCGTCAAGGAGTTTTCGCTCACTCATGATGCCCTTCTGAGCTGCCCCCTCTCTCTGGCTGCTGCCTCTTTGTGCGCCAAGACAACGATGCTGCTCATCAACTGGACGATTCTTCGAAGAATCTGAAATGAAGAATCATGGTGTAGTCGCGCGAGTCTGATTCCTGGTAACATGGCTGGCAACTGCAAGCTACTGTTGTCAAGAATCACAACATGCACAACAATTTCCTCTCTGATGAGGAGCCACTGGCTCGACTGCATCCATTGGTAGTGTCAAGCGTCGTGTACAAGCTATGCCCTCTTCTTTTGGACAGACAAAAACCTGCTGAAACTGCTCTTCAGTCATCTATTCAAATGCATCTCTCCCTCCAAATAGCCCTTTTCAGTGCTAACCAAATTTTCGACCGGTTGTTGTTCTTTGCCCAGCCATGGTACCGTCCCTGAAAATTTAGCACATTTCTTATTTACGTTCTGTGTTGGTTTGCTTTTTATTTGTAATTCGGTACGATAACAGAGCATGACAAATATTTATATCCTTGATGTGAAGTGACACGGAAGGTTCTGCCAACCCGGTGTATCTCTTCGCTGTGAGCAGTGCTGCGGGTGCACTGCGAGGACATGGCCAACAGAGCGTCAAATCGTCGTGGCTGCGATCTATGTCGTGGCAGCACAGGGCGTCGAAACACTGAAAGCATGCACATTTTCTATAGTCAGTTCAATGAAATACACGAGAGCTCATTTTATGAAATAGCTTGCTTATCTAAGTTACCAGGTACAGTGGCCACCCGCTGCGTACCCGCTGCCCGCAAGGTCGATCCTGTACCACTGTAGTTAGAGGAAAAGAGCACATGCCATAATACTTTATGGACCTGCACACGCATTAAACAAAATTTAAAACAGGCGTTGCGCTGATACTTATGTGTCGCTGTGCTTGGGCCCACAGCCTCTTCGGTCTCAACTTCTTGTGCTGCCGAGGGAACGCCAGCCTGCTGGAAAGTATTGTAAGCATACCCCTCGGCTAGGTGGTTATTCATTGCGCTGGCTGTGCAATGAGCTTTCGTAGTACACATATTCGGAGTTCTACATTTAGTGAGCACTTATTGATCCCGTAATTATTTCTCTTTCTGCACTCGCCTGTGGCCACTTTATTTTCGTGATGACCGATTCCCATTCATTATTTCGTTATTTCTGTACAAGAACACAAAATGGAGCGAAGCCAAAAGGCTAGAATCCTCGCAATAGGCCTTTGCTCCAATTGCAGTGAGGCACACAGGCAATCAAAGCACTATGTAAATACAAATAATAATGAGAAATAATTAAAAACATACATAATGTAATGCTTGTAATAACAACAAAGCATCATTTGTAACATACGTATGAGCTAGAACACCCGCAACGTTAAACATACTAATAAACGCTGCATGTGCTTATCGTCATACATAAAGCAAAGTGAAGAAAAAGAAGAAGACTAGATACAGTTAGGAATAATCACATTCTATTATTCAATTTTTCATTATGTGAATCATTAGAGTTTTCCCCCCATAATACATCAATATCACTTCGCCATTTCTCTGTGTAGATTACTGCATTCCTAAATATTAAATTTTTCAGCACCCATGGCCAATCCCCACAGTGGGCGTGAGCCATACATTGTCACGTGAACAAGAACAAGAATAATCACACGGTGCAGTATTTGCATCAGGAAAAAAAAAACATGACATTCAACATCCAGGTGGACAAAGAGGAAACATGGCAAAGGGATTTCGATGGTATTTTTAATCAGTACCATCCTAACGATTTACTTGGACTGGTTTTTGTATTTAGAAGACTGTCGGTTTTATCTGGAAGGTGGGTAGCTGATATGATTCGTGTTGGCGTCCGTAAATCATTCGAATCTTTAGAATCATTCTAGCATATTTTCACGGTGCTACGAAAGGAAGGAAGACGACGATCGCTAGGAAGACGAAGAGACGACGTAGTGGGATAGCCTCTCGGTCTGTGATTGGGCCTGTGCCGGCGATATCGTTCCTGTTATTAAAACGGCATTTCCATTTAGCCTTATTTCTCTGCTCGTTCCATCGTGGTGGAGGTGCTGGGTATATATGCACGAAATACTACAGAGACCCCTCGCAAAAATCCCCATTTTCCCAAAATGATAGCCAAACTGAGATGGTACTGGATTACCTACCCGCTTTTCCATTTAATTCTCCCATGTTATTTTGCTGTTCACCAACCATGTTCCGTAGCGCTAAAGGTACCTCTTACAGATAATGACAAACTTTGGGGCACCGTTCAGACACCCAAGATTTTCCGGCAATGTGCTACCTCTTGGTAGAGCGTACCGACCTGGAGGCCGCCAACCCGTGAGGTTCCCCCCACTTGCAGGATTCGCCCGCGGAACCCGGTGCGCCGCCTCCCCCACTGCACCTGGAAACGCTAATGCCAATGTCGAAGGACGAATTGCACATATCATTAGGTCGCTCACCTTTGAGCTCCGGCGACGGCATTGTGGCGGGCTTCGCGTACTTCTTTTTGCCACCAGTCCTGCCGCTGTGCCGTAGTTTAGTAACAGGTTCCTGGGCGTTCAGTCTGTCAGCTGCCACAGCCGTCGCCTGTACGCAAGGATCAAGCCATACTGCCGCTCGCTGGCCTTTTGGGCCAGCTCGGGATACTGCTCCATAAAAGCGAGCACTATCTCCATGTGGCTCTGCGCCATAGCGCGTTGTCCCTTGGACAACCGCTCGAATGAACAACCATTCAAAAAGTCGCGCTGTTTGAATTTTAATATATGTGGAGACATGCTATAGGCATTGCTTGAAACTAAGCGGTGGCCACCGCCCCACTTAAAATCTCGCAGAACAAGACACCACCTAGCGCTTTTTCGAAGTATTAACTGCAATAATGTGTTCCTCTCGTCCCGCATTCCAAACTATGCAAATAAAAAGCAACACATTCAAAATTTTGTAGACACTTGTAATAATCAAAAATTTTAACGCGTTATAAACGCTTCTCAATCTGTTATACGGTCCCCAGCTGACGACAAAAGTGTGACGCATGCTGCCCCTCCGCTCATTGGCTGTTTGCTCCCCCTCGTTCCACAAACACTGCGCGCCGCAATTTCTGACGTACTGGACGGACCGCCTCCGTCCAAATTGGAACGCGTACAAGATTGCGCAACCGATGCTGTTTAGCCATCATCATGCCGAAAGCGCGGAAGCCGAATTTTCCGCACCGAAATGGTTGCGCTTTTGACAGTGTCACAAAATAAACCGTGGATGCTTCGCCGTACCTAAGTGATGCGACAACTGAGGCAACACTTACAACTGCGACAACACTTACAAGCTTTTTTTTCGCCTACGTGCAAATGCATCACGTCGCTGAATATTAATCGGCAACCCCAGCGCTCGTTATGGCAGTGGCGATGTGAGAACCACGTCCTCTTACGACGTTGTTTTTTAGGGGCGAAGCTCCTTTAGGCGTGGGTCGTGCGTCCCCGATGTATGTAGTAGTAGTAGTAGTAGTAGTAGTAGTAGTAGTAGTAGTAGTAGCAGTAGTAGTAGGTAGCCACCGGCACGTACATGCCGGGAGGCACGCACGCCCGGGAAGCCACGCGCTCCCCCGGCAAACTCGACATTCCGGC
>JABSTT010001816.1:0-74691 GCA_013339685.2 Hyalomma asiaticum
CCGCGTACTAAAATCTCCTATTTTTTTCGCGCAATCCTCGGCAGCGTTAGCAGCGTAGCGTAACTACTCGGTCACTAGGCCAATGCCTTTCCTGCAGCTCTTGGAGCTCGCACCATATTCTTCGGACACGTACTCTGTGAACAGCCCGCGCCGTTGCAAGAAGTTAAGATCATAAGAAGTGCTCAGACCTTGTATTAATTTGGTGGTAATTATGGGACGGGGTCTATGTGCGTCTTTCGAATGAGATTGGCGGCGTTTCGTTACTGCGAATTCCGTTGTCGGTACACCACACCGCAACTGTCACGATTGGGTGAACAGCCGTGCGCACCGCGTCATCTTGGGTGGCGTTAAGTTTCACGGATAGCGAGCTCTTTGGACGAAGAAGGGATCCGTGTCATCTGAAACTGCCGAAGAAGCGGCGCGACTTCCGTCCGCATTTGTAGTTTAGCTGCTTGCATCAGCTTACGCTAGCGATCGCCGCGCATTCTCGGCCTGCTGAATAACAGTGTCAACAGTTTTGCTATCGAATATCTCAACGACATCGGCAGTAGAGTGTTTAGGTCATGTGGCGTGCGCTATGGGTTGTTTGTCGCCGCTCGCCTTTGGCGTCAGCGCTGCCCAGGTATTCGAGGAAAAGGGCATGGTCCGTTCTGCCGGTGAGATCGGGCGCGCTTCGTGGGATTCTGCTTTGATCCCGATCTTTGCCGGCCTTGATGCCTGCGAGCATTGATTGTTTTTCCTTTCTTGCGCTATGATTTGCCGCTGCGAAACTTTCCTGGTTTTTTTTTTCTGTGTACAAGTATCCGTGAGAGAGCCTGATATTAGTTTTTTTTCTTTCCTCTTAGAGACGAAAGCGGCCCAATCAGCAACTGTAATGCCAGCTCGCTTCTCTTTGCTTTCTGATGCCCGCTATGCCGCTTGTTTTGCGTCGTCGGCAACTGGCAAATCCTCCAGGCTCAAGGAAAAAAAAAAGAAATAAATGGCAGCTATGTTTCGCACATGTCATTTCGTTTGCTGATAGTTCCAACCCCGCAACTCATACGGGAGTTCACCGTTCGGCACTCGCATTTCTCTCTCTCTCTCTCTCTTTATTTATTTTTTTTTTTTACGACTCGGCGAAGAAATGCATGTACCCGTACACTTTGCCGAATGGCGGGAGTGTATGACCTGACGTTAAGCTAGATGATCCGCTCTTGCATTTCGTATAGAACGAACAGGAGAACAGCTGTGGTTTGCTCGCATCAGCTAGCGTTGAAATGTCCTTGCATTGTGGGGGAACTCTGCTACACAAATGCCATTGCACAGATGTTCGGGACGTGAAAATGAGAATTTTAATGAAACTCGCACATCACCCCTTCAAGTGTCAGTTTTCAAATATTGTAGGCTGAGCTTATTTCTTAGGTGTAGCGAGAGAGAGAGAGCTGTGTGTGCGTGCGTGCTGGTTGGTTCCCCAAAAAGAAAAGGAAAATAACGTGGGGTAGCCCGTACCACCGTGAGGTACAACGGGCTTAAGCCAGTTAAAAATAAATGAATAGGGGAAATATTCCCCAAGGTTCTTTTTAGAGATAACATCAAAAAAAAAAAAAAGAATAGGGCTAGCTAACTAAACGCGATCAAAAGAGCGAAAATGGGAAAAGTTGAGCCGCTTAAAGTAAAAGTTCGGTGTGTGTTGAGCGTTGCTTTAAATGAACGTGATAATTTTCAGTATGGATGGTTTCGAGACGAACGAACGTCGCCAGTGAAGGGAAATATAGACAAACAAACCAAAAGGAAACTACGTTAAAGTGAGGCATGGTTATAATCAATTAATGCACTTAAAACGAAAGTCATGCATTATGACAGCGCATGTTATCGGAAGGGGGACGAGCCAAGTTAACCTCTTATTAATGAAAACGGGCTGCATTTTATCTTGAAAAATTGAAGACATTGTGCTTAGCGGACTTAGAGAATTCTTTATGCTCCAAATAGCTTACAAGAAAACAGAAACATCACTTGCATTTGCGGCGTCTCAGCGTCCTCCGTCACAGGCGTTTAAAAAAGAAAAAAGAACTTCCGTTTTCTTTCAATTTCTGACTATTAGCATGTTAGATAGCCCACTTCCAATGACGTCGTGTTGCTGAGCTCGAAGTTGCCGGTTGGACTCCCTCTGCATTTTGTCATTGGGGGAGAAATGCACGACCACTTTGTGTACATTAATTAGGGTCGATTTAATGTGTCCTTAAATTAGGTTAGTCTGGAATCAGCAACGACGGATTTCTCGTTGTCATTGACTTCGCCAATATTATGCTCATTATTGGAAGATGAAATGAAAAATGCAAGTTTACGCTTTTGAATTTCGCTCATGAACCATTGCACCTGATTGTCGGTGTTGACGACGACGGCACGATGTTTCATAAAACTTGTCATGTGAGGCATACATTTTACTACAGAGGCAGCTCCATAGATGTGCAGTATCTCGACTAGACTCCCTAGGAGCACGATGGAATTCATTTGTTAACTGATAACTAGTTATGTGAGCACTAGCTGCCACCGGTAAAGTCTGACGTCTCGACGAGTTGGCACATTTATTTATTTATTTATTTATTTATTTATTTATTTATTTATTTATTTATTTATTTATTTTCCTGTTTGCGCGTCGTCTGGCAGACCAAGCGTCTTCTCGCCATAAAAGTGTTGATTCTGTTGTCGTAGAAGCGTAATTATGAATACACCTAACATAATACTGTTTCCTATATAGTGTCCTTTTGAAAAGAAAAATGTCTCCGCGTAGTGTATATGAATCGTGAGGCCTCCATTTGCGTACCTCGTAATCAGAGCGTGTTGGTTTAGCCTGTGGTTTAGAGCGCACATCACTAGAACTTGAAACGCTTCATCGACCCGAATAGCACTTTCGTGGTGTCGAAAGAACTTTTTTTACGTCTAACCGCACCAGGGGCAATGAGCATTGTGAGGCACTTGCAGTATGCATGTCCAGTGGATAAGACCGATGGTCCCGCGTCCCTGCTGGACTCCTCAGAGGAGCTCCAGTAAATCAGAATAAGAATTCTGAATAAACCGTAGTTTCGATTTTGGGGACGGGAGAAAGGCGATGGGGAGAAGGGCGATGGGGGGTGTGTTACCCATAGCAGAACGCGGTGGCGGTTGTGGCAGACAAAGAGAGAGAGATTGAGAGAAAACAACTATAATTATTTCGCCCATCATTAGGGGAGCTCGCCGTCACCCTCGCTCCCCCCCCCCCCCGTCACCTAGGTGACAGTGGATTAATTTTCTTTGTATGTGTGTGTGTGTGGTGGGGGGTATCAACGTGGTGGCTTGTGAAGTGTTACGCAGATGTCGGGTTGGCGGGGGTAATATCCGTAGAGGAGGAGAGAGCCCTGTACTGGCTGCAACTAGATAGCGATTGTTGCGTGTAAAGCCCCGGGTTGTTTCAGTAAATCCGGTACATCCTGCTGCATTGATTGAATGAATGAATTGACTGCTGGTGTTGTACGTCCCGAAAGCACGATATGGTGGTAATGGAAGACGTCGTTTTGGAGGGCTCCGGAATTTTAGACCACATGGGGTTCTTTATAACGTGCAGACTGACATCGCGTACAGTACATGGGCCTCGACATTTCACTTCCGTCAAAGTGCAGCCGCCACGGCCGTGAAAGAATGAATGAAGCAAGGAAGTAAAGAAGGAAGGAATAATCACGGGGCTTATTTACTTTACTGAAGAGCATTTCTTTGAAGCAGAAAAAAAAAAAAAAATGTCTCCGCACACTCCACTCGTTCTGTGTTGCGCACTTAACCCTTTCGGCCCTGGTGTCCTATAAAAAGGACATGAACAAAAACTGCTCTATACCACGACCTAAATAAGTAAGCAAGTCAAATAAGACTCTGAGGTATTCTCAACATAGCTGTGACAGCAGGCGTAGTAGCTTCTTCATCCTCGTTTGCCTCGGAACACTACAGATGTAGAAGCAAGATGGCAGAAGACGAAAACGACGACAAGAGCAGAAACTGCATTTTTGACAATATTTTATTCCTTATCTACATTCTGGCTAGCTATCGTAATTTTGTCCCCTGCTTCTAAAATGCTGGACAACCTATTGACAAAGATTGCTTCCGTCTGTCATTTACAGATCGTCCACAGTAGTCCACAATCTTCATGTCCTAAATATAGGACACCAGGGCTAAGTGGTTGTCACGACCCTGAATGCAAAGCTTGTGGATCCAGGCCCGTATTGCTTGTGTCACCCTTCAAATTCTTGTTACTCTTTTAGAAGAGCGAGAAATTAGCCTGACTTGTTTTTCCTAGTTGTAAGGAGACTAACAGTGGCACGTTTTTATAAAATTGATCAAAATACGTTTTCTTGCACTATATGAACGGCCCGTGAGGGATGTAGAAGACGATGACGATGAAGTCCCGTACCGACACTTTGCTCTTGTAGACATTCGTGACAGCAATTCTATCGAAGTAGAGGAGGATCCTGCAAAATACTAGGATGTTACGACTGACGAACCGTGTCATATGTAAACAGAGGCCATTCAGGTGCAATGAATTGATGTGTACCCCGAGATCAGGTTCTTGCTTTTTGCACTTTCAGGCTCACTGGCTATTGTAAGTGGCCTATCACGCTAGTTTTCCAAGGTTTATATGTGCTTTGAATAGAAAAATAGCTAGTATTTCAACTTGCACCATTTTGCAATTTACAACCACTAAGCCCTGGTGTCCTATATATAGGACATACCGCCATATTTTACAAGGCAGTAATGAAGTGCTCGAATTTGTAATTTTTGTGCTCTTGAGGTAATAGTGAAGGGATACTTACGAGAGAAAAAAAAGTCTACCCATTAAAAAAAATCAGGGCTGAAAGGGTTAACGGCCATCACGTGTTGTGCACGTACGTCGTCGCGCGCGTACCAAGATGGGCGTGCCGTGCATCACCGCATAGCTTTTTTCCTTCTCCTAACTGCTGTAATTCCTTCCGCGTAGTGTTCCCGCGCTAGCAGCTCGACGTTGACATAGATGGACGTAAGGTTACATGGAGCGCGCCTAACTGGCATGGCCTCGGCCTTGTCAGAGGCCGATGCAATCCAAATCCTCCGCCTCCCCTCTTTCTTTTTCGAAGGTCCGATATCTCGAGATCCTTGGGAAGAAGGCGCGCGCGTGTGCGCGTGATTGCTATCGAAGACTCATTTCACGGCCTTGATAGTACGCTGTGAGCACCGCGATCGGACCCCATAGAGATACGTATCTCGCTTGAGGTTCATAAAGCTAACGTTACGTAAGCACTAACGTGGCCTCGCCACTTTGCAGCCGGCTCTTACAAGTTAGCTTCCGGATTGTAGCTAGCGGTGACCCATTAAAATGCACTCTTTGACCCTATATTGCCTTGCACACGCTACTCTGTGGCGCCCGAGAAAAATACACGCTTTGATCTCTATCGCTCGTTTCTTTTGGTTTGTCAGTTCGCATGCACGACACGCTGCTTTCCCTGGCTCGTAATACGCAATAGGCGTCAGGGAAGGTGCACGTTGCGAGACGTCTATGAGCGTTTTGCCAGCGGTCGAGAGCTGTCGACTCTGCGAGGGTGGATGCACGCTTTAAAGGACAACTCCGGCGATTTTTCAGTGACCACTGATCTTCATGAAATTTTCAATATGTGTTCTTCTCGGTACGGTAATAATATATGCCAAACTGGGTGGTTGCAAGTCATTTAGTTTTCCTGGAAATGAATTTTAATATATTTTAGCTGGTTCGCCCTGCGGGCCACCCTGTGTTCTTGACGTCACCACCTTTAACGCTGCCTAGCCGAGCCGCGGGCCTTCAAGAACAACACGGCGGTACTTCAGCGCACAGATCGTCGCTCCCAAGTTCAGAAAAGCTGGCACAACTCAATGCATCGTCGGATGACGTCGCCACTGTCATATTTTTGATCGCGGGAAGGCTGTGACGTCATCAAGTGCGCTGCACGAAGCGTCTGCCCGTTTCGGTTCCGGTTTGAACACGCCTTTCAGTTGGTTAGTTAAAATAATTGGTGCGTTTCTGAGCAAATTGAACCACCCTGGGTGCTACAGGGCTATCAGTACCATTGGAAAACATCGATATCAGAACGTGGTGAAGAAACCGCCGGATCGAGTTGCCCTTTAATTCAGAGGGTCGGATAGCTGGCACTGAAAGATTCTTAAATTTGGACCGGCGACACAGACGTGGATAAGCCAACATTTTCGGTGGTTGCTTTTCACATCCTTTTCCCTTGTGTTTTCATTGCGCAACATCGTGTTTCTAAGGGGCAATAAAGTAAAACGCTGAAGCAGTTTATGCTGATAAAATTTTTTTTTCGGAGCTGTGCGGTCGTTAACGTCGTCATTTTGTGTTGTAGGGGTTCTTCTTACTAATAACTACTGCTAGCAGCGGCATCGCCGCTAGCAACCCCCTGCCGTGGGTTCGAGCACTCAACGAGCAGAGAATGAGGTCGTCGCGTCCGCGCGCTCG
This sequence comes from Hyalomma asiaticum, assembly GCA_013339685.2. Classification (NCBI taxonomy): domain Eukaryota; kingdom Metazoa; phylum Arthropoda; class Arachnida; order Ixodida; family Ixodidae; genus Hyalomma; species Hyalomma asiaticum. The sequence continues at coordinate 6,482 of JABSTT010001816.1, forward strand.
CCATCTCAGCCATGCATGCCGCGTTACCGCGCGCTTCGGCCCGCGGCCCGACTCCAGGCAGGGCAGCGCGAACCGTCGCACGCGGCTAAAGAGGAGAACATTAGGCGCATCTCTCCGAGCATGGTAATTTAATAAACATTAAAATAATACAAACAGTAATACAAGGCCGAATAAGTCGAATTAAACACAAAGGACAACAACGATAACGATTAACAGAACGCGAACACACACGAACACAAACAAAGGACAATGACAACACGCGAACACATAATAACACACAAAAAGAACCATGCAAGGAAGGAGAGCCTAACCCCGGCTAGCGCACCCGCGACCGCGAGCCCTCGGAAAAGGAAAATAGAAGAAGAACATACAGACAGGAGCGTCGGTCGCAGGTCGCCGCCGTGGTCGCTGGGGCTCGCAGAAGCACGCCATCCGACCGATGGCCTGGTCGGCCGGAGGGTCCCAAAAGTACGTGCGCACTTCTCCAAGTCCCAGCGAGTTCTCCCGAGCATCGCTAAAACCAGAAACGTCAGAACGCGCAAACGTTCTGGGAATTTCTCGCTGCCCAATGGCAGCCTATGTTAAAACCACATGGGGCAAACGGGCGGGCCGCCGCCCCGTCAAGCTGGGGAAAGGGGGGTGCGGAGCATTTCTGAACAAAAACATGGCGTCGAGCGGGACGCGGCCCCACAGTGTTCAGTATTGGAAAGAGGGAATGGAAGCGAAGGTTTCTTATTTGAATATCGCGCCCCGCCACGGTGGTCTAGTGGCTATGGTACTCGGCTGCAGATCCGAGGGTCGCGGGATCGAATCCCGGCTGCGGCGGCTGCATTTCGATGGAGGCGAAATGTTGAGGCCCGTGTACTGTGCGATGTCAGTGCACGTTAAAGAACTCCAGGTGGTCGAAATTTCCGGAGCCCTCCACTGCGGCGTCTCTCATAATCAGAACTGGTTTTGGGACGTTAAACCCCACAAATCAATCAAATCTTATTTGAATATCGCGCCGGAACTTGGGACACGTGACGTCACGAACGCCATTTCTTTCTTACGTATTCTCGCCACGTTGGCTAAATAAAATTATCTGAAATGCGCTGTGTATTATAGGTTTCGGTTCCTTGGAGCACTACGTGTATGTTCTTAACCGATAAAATAATTATGTAGGCATTAACAGACGCCGTCAAAATGTGGCGACGTCATGCGTATTATAGTAGGATACTTAACCTGAAGAAAACAAGAACTAAATTATTTACTAAAAAAAAATGTAATGTAGAGGTAATCAGAGCGAAAGACGACGAATTTAAAGTCGCCCTAAGCAACAAGTTCGAGGCCTTAGACGAAAACGGTGACGATTTAGAACAAATAAACAAAACCATAACGAAAACAATCCTTGCAACCGCGATAGAAGTCGGGGGTAAAACAGCAAAGCAAACAACAAGTAAGTTGTCCCAATCTACCAAGGACTTAATAAAAAAACGCCAACAAATGAAAGTAACTTCATCAAAAGATAAGATAGAATTCGCAGAACTATCGAAATTGATCAGTAAAGCCAGGCAAAGAGATGTAAGAAACTTTAACATGAGAGAAATAGAGAAAGCAGTGGAGAAAGGCACCAGCATTAAATCGGTCAAAAAGAAACTGCACTTAGGACAAAACAAAATGCATGCACTAAAAGATAAACAAGGTAACGTTATCAACAGTTTCACCGAAATAGTAAAGGTAGCAGAAGATTTCTACTCGGAACTGTACAGCTCTCAGACAGACCATACAACCTTAATAGAAATAGAACCAGAGGAGAACACCGAAATTCCATGTATAACCGCTGACGAAGTAAAAAAAGCTGCCGAAGGCATGTCCCGCGGTAAAGCAGCTGGTGACGATGGTATAACAGCCGACTTGATCAAAGACGGAGGAGATATTGTACTTGAAAAACTTGCATCGCTCTTCACGAAATGTATCAAGACATGTAGCGTACCGCGCAGCTGGAAAAATGCTAATATAATCCTTATCCACAAGAAAGGTGACATAAAGGACTTAAAGAATTACAGACCAATCAGCCTACTCCCAGTAATATACAAGCTATTTACAAAGGTAATTTCTACGAGGATAAGAGAAACACTCGACTTTAACCAACCGAGAGAACAAGCTGGTTTTAGGAAAGGTTACTCGACAATGGACCACAGCCACGCTATCAACCTAGTAATTGAGAAGTACGCGGAATATAACAAACCTCTTTACATGGCGTTTATCGACTACGAGAAAGCATTTGACTCCATAGAAATGCAAGCAGTTCTAGAAGCTCTACATCGTCAAGGGGTACCTGGCGTATACGTGAGAACCATAAACAACATATACAAAGATTGCACAGTCACACTACTCCTACATGAGAGAAGCAGAGAAATCCCGATCAGGAGAGGCGTGAGACAGGGCGATAAAATATCACCGATGCTATTCACTGCATGTTTAGAGGAAGTCTTTAAACGTCTAGACTGGGAAGAAAAGGGCATTCGAATAGACGGAGAATATCTAAACAATTTAAGATTTGCAGACGACATTGTGCTCTTTAGCAATGATGGTGACGAACTACAAAACATGATTGATGACCTAAGCAGGGAAAGCATTAAAATTGGATTAAAAATGAATAGGCAAAAGACCAAAGTTATGCTCAATAGCTTAGCTAAGGAACAGGAATTTAAAATCAACAATGAACCCTTACAATGTGTAAACGAATATGTATATCTGGGACAGTTAATATCAGGAACTCCTACCCTGGAAAATGAAATTCTCCGTAGAATAAGGCTGGGCTGGAGCGCATTCGGAAGGCATTACGAAATCATGACCGGACACTTGCCGCTCTCATTAAAGCGAAAAGTATTCAATCACTGCATTCTCCCAGTACTAACGTACGGTGCAGAAACATGGAGAATAACGAAAAAACTAGAGATGAAACTGAGGAGCACGCAACGTGCAATGGAAAGAAAAATGATAGGGGTAACGCTAAGAGATAAAAAACGAGCGGAGTGGATCAGAGAACAGACAGGAGTAGCCGATATTATCTTATCAATTAAAAGAAAGAAGTGGACCTGGGCAGGACATGTCATGAGGAGGAAGGATAATAGGTGGACAGTAAGAGCGACGGAATGGATACCACGAGAGGGAAAACGCAACAGAGGTAGGCAAAAGGTTAGATGGAGCGATGAAATTAAAAAGTTTGCGGGCATAAAGTGGAACCAACTCGCTCAGGATAGGGTGGATTGGAAATCGTTGGGAGAGGCCTTCGTCCTGCAGTGGACCTAAACAGGCTGATGATGATGATGATGACAATTAAAAAAAAAACAGTTGGCAACAAGGGCCAACGGACCGCGTGCGTCGGTGTTACTCCGCCAGCCAATCAGAGAAGCGAACGAAGTCATCGTCATGGGACCTTTTCAAAATGGCGCCGTGTTTCTGCCTTCGGTACCTGCGGAGCGTCCGCTGTTCTTGAATACTTTCATTGGTATATAATCCACGATATGCTCGAGAAGCATGGGCAAAAATTTGTGGAGTCATAGCGTTTCCATCTGCAAAAGGCCACGGTATGGTTCATTTCGCTTCCGAGCTCGTTTTACGTGTGAAACTTCACTGAACTAGGTTGAAAAGCTCGGATAGCAGCGCTTGTAGAGCGCCCGGTTTCTGCATTGCAAGCGCTTGATTCGAGCTCATTAAAGGATTCTCCTTTCCATGTTCCGCTCTAATAAAGGAATGAAGAAATAAAAATTTATGCACCTGTCAACTGTTTTCGCAACCCTTGGTTTATTTGGATAATATGAGAAGTTCAAAGAAGGAACTGTTTGAAGCTTCGCGGAGGTACAATAGCTGGCCGTCATAAGGGCGTGGGAGGGGCTTCACTATATTCAAAAAGAAAACATAGGCGCCGCCTATATATTCTTTTTGTGTGTTTCCTAGCTCACTAAGCGTCTTAACGTCACAAGATCGAGTGGCTCTTTTGGGCTTCTGAAAGTGTAATTTGCTGGTAAGGTTGAACCTCGCTCTAGGGAAGTTTCGCCACGGTGGCGTATTGGCTGTGCCACTCGACTGTTGATGCAAAGGTCGCGGGATCGAATCCCGGGAGCGGCGGCTGCATTTCGATGGGGGCGAAATGTTGAGGCCCGTGTACCAGTAGCGCACCCAGGATCTCTGCCAGGGGGGGTAAAATTTTTCACGAAGGGCCGGGCATGCGATTACACAGCTGTTGCGTGTGTAAAAAAGTAAATAAAATGCCAAATAATAGTAACAGCAATGATGATGATTATTTTTATTATTTTTGGGCGTTTTGCAGAGACATTAGCGCCACATTCTTCTAGGACATAGGAGCAGTTAGTGTACCATTAGTGTAGAAGAACGTTCGAAGACAGTTTCTCAGACATTTAGTTACGCTTAAAGGAGTACTGACACGAATTTTTGACATTCTCGTATTGTTGCTGTAAATGAAAGCACTGGTGTGGAAAACCCCAAAAACAGTGTCATGGTGGCCCGCAACACAATGAATATATTTTTAATACGGCTCCCTTAAAAGCTGACTTTCGGTTTCGATTTCGAGGGGGCGGTTTCCTAGTGACGTATCAACATAGTCGGACGACGTCTGAGCCACGTATGGACAGAAATTCTTCGTAGCGTCGCTGCAACTCTGTCGCCTTTGGTCAATTACACCTGAGGCACGCAAACAACGGCAATTTCACGGTCGTCCAGTGACTCTGACCGCGATTTTGGCGATGTTTAAGAGCCCGTGTTCATACGTCATCGTAGTGTCCATTGCAATGGGGCTGGCTTGCTGTGCTGGGCGACGCCAACTTTAAAACCAAATTAAAATATTTTGTATGTGTTTCCTGGCTTCCGTGTGCGGAGGGCGTTAACAATACATGGCTAGGAAACGAAAAATGTATATTTTGCGCCGCCACAAAATCGTGTCAGTACTCCTTTAACTGCTGAAAAATGCGTGCATCCTTCGATATTTTACGCAGTTTTCAAGTAGCAGTTGTTGAATTGCCACCTTTCGCTCACTGTGGTGGTGGTGGTGAAAACATTTATTATCAGAATTTCTGCGGAGAAGCTCCGGGTATTCGGAGGTTCTTGGCTTGCGGTGGGGGGGCCCTCAGTCCAGGGCTCCGCTTGCAGCAGCCGCTCTACGGGCCCGGTCAATCAGGCTAAGCTGATCTTCCAGGTTCTCGCTGGCCAGCAGCTGTCACTGTCTCCACCTCTCTATGTGGGCCCTCGCAGAAGCGTTCAAAACGCGTGACGTCATAGAAAGTTGGCACGGGAACTTCAAGGCGCTGTCGTCACTCGTATTTTCCTTCAGCGCGTTTTCTTGCTGTAAGAGTGGCGCTTTCGCTATTGCGAATCACTCTATTACAATACCAAAAGGAACCCGAAAGTGAACGGTTTTTCTCGCATACTGGTAAATTACCTTTTCAAAATAACAAAAGCACAGTTGTTGCGAGGGCAAGGGTTTTGGTGAGCTGGAAAAGCGCAAAAAGAAAATATATACAGGTGACGACGCAGGTCTGAGCATTTCGAATTAATGCGCGTTACGTCATAGATCGTGATGGTGTCTGCTGTGGCCTACATAATTGTTTGTCGTAAAAATGGCATACACTGCGTTCTGTTGGACCATATACGTTGCGCTCTTATTTGACCGATATGGCCACGATACGAAAAAAATGGAGGGGCATGGTGGAGGGTGTGTAAATGAATAACACTAATTTTAAGTGCTAAGCACTTTATGTGCCCGTCTTGTCGTCCTTCCCTCCGGCGTCCATTGCGTCATCACGCTAAGAAAAAAAAAGTGCTCGAGACAGGGTCAAAACAAGCGCGCAACTAATCAAAACTGGGTCACATTAAACTAACTTGATTCAGGATAACTTGAGGAGACAGATTGATTTGTGGTGTTTAACGTCCCAAAGCCAGCTCTGATTATGAGAGACGCCGTAGTGGAGGGCTCCGGAAATTTCGACCACCTGGGTTTCTTTAACGTGCACTGACATCGCACAGCACACGGGCCTCAACATTTCGCCTCCATCGAAATGCAGCCGCCGCGGCCGGGATTCGATCCCCAGTACGATTTTTTTTTTCCTCGTGTAGGGTAACTACGAGCTCCTCGCGAGCTTTGTCGTGAGATTCAGATTCACGAATATCGCTAATCCTACACACACACACACACACACACACACACACACACACACACACACACACACACACACACACACACACACACACACACACACACTCAATCAAGCTATAACTACTGCTTCTCCTCAAGTCCCCTCCCTCCCTCCTCTTCTCCGGATATTTAGACATGCCCTCGCAATTTCAGTGTTCCCCGGGAAACTTAGCTTAAGACGGTCGCAGCAGCAAGAGGCACGCGGTCCCGTGCTGCGCAGCTGAGCGGTCGGGGTCAAGCGGTTTCTTCCAAGAGGGTACACGACCTTCCAGGCCTGCCGGCCGTTGATACCGCGCGCAGCATCTGCGCGGGGCATCACCACCTGTGTTATCGGGACCCTGATAAGGAACGGCAGCAGCGTGACACTTGTACGTGGGCGTGTGCACGCGAGCCCCCCCCCCCCCCCCTCTCTCTCTCTCTCTCTCTCTCTCTCACACACACACACACACACACGCGCGCGCGCGCTCTCTCGCACAAGTATGCGCGTGTATGCACGGTCCCTCCCCCTTTTTGTACACCCCCCCTCTCTCTCTCTCTCTCCCTCTTATCCTGTGGCTTGTGCCAGCAGTGCAAAGAGAAGTGGCATGTTGCGATCTTCAGATTGAAGAAGTCCGCGGGGTCGCATCCGGTTGCACCGAAGCGCGCACTCTCACCGCGAGTGCACGCGCAGAGAAGGAGGAGGAGTTCGCAGTGACACGTTTTCTTTGCAGCGGCTGTCGACGAGTGAACGGGATGCGCGCTTGGGTTAGATAAGGGGACGGGGTGCACAGCTGTTCAAAGGCCGCGGCCGATATTGGGTTGCGCTTATCGAATACCAGAGCGCCGTAGTGGCTCGCGTGTGTGGCACGGTTCTCGTGCATTGATTTTTCTTCGCTTTCCTTCGTTGTTTGGCTCTGTGCGGATAATCTGGGCGAAATATACGTGTAACACGTTTTTTTGAATGGTCTTTAGTTCTGTAACGGAAGAGGGTGGTGCTGAGAGTTGCGCAGTTTTATGAGAAACTCACATTGAACGGACACTAAAGAGACACAGTGAATCGGTTTAGGGCCGACAGATTATTAATTGAGAACTCTGTTGCTGTTGGTATGGCCACCATAGGGCCAGTATTAAAAGAGAAAACGAAGGCTAAAGTTTCACTTTTGAATTTCGCGCCTCGACCTAGCACCCGTACGTAAGCGTGACGTCACGGATTTCAAGGTATTTCCTTCGTGTTTCGGCCACTCCGGCTCAACGGAATGTGATGAAATTCGCTGCGTTAAAGGGCAACTCCGGCGATTTTTCAGTGTCCACTGATCTTACTGAAATTTCCAACATGTATTCTCCCCGGTACTGTAAATAACATCTGCCAAACCAGGCGGTTTCAAGTCATTTAGTTTTCCTGGAAATGAATTTTAAACTATTTTAGCGGATTCCCCTGCAGGCCACCCTGTGTTCTTGACGTCATCACCTTCGGAGCTGCCTACCCGAGCCTACGGGCCTTCAAAAGCAAAACGACGATATTTCGACGCACAGATCGTCACTGTCAAGTTCGCAAAAGCTGGCATAACTCAACACATCTTCGGATGACTTCGACATGCCATTTTTCTGGCAACATTCTGATGGCACAGAGGCTGTGACGTCATCGCATACGCCGCGCGAAGCGTCTCCCGTTTCGGTTTCGGTTTGAACGCGCCTTTCGGTCGGTTATTTAAAATTATTGGTGCGTTTTTGAGCAAATTGAACTACCCTAGCTGCTACAGGGCTAAAAGTACCATTGGAAAACATCGATATCAGAACATGGTGAAAAAACCGCCGGAGTTGCCCTTTAAGTCTCTGGCCCCCTACAACATGTACATGACATATTTAGCGGGAAATAATTTTGTGCCCCATAGCAGGCGCCTTCTAAGTCTATGACGTCACAGCGAGCTGGTGCGGGAACGCGAAGGCGGTGTCGCCACCTGTAATCTTTTATTGTGCATTTTCTCGCAAACTAAGCGTTCTCTTGTGGCAGAAGCGATGATGTTTGTATTGTGAAATGGTAATGTAGTACGAGAAAAATTGTTTTGCTCTTTAGCGTCCCTTTAAAGGGACTTTCTACCACTCGGAAATGTTTTTTCGGTTGTGGTGAAAATGAGAAGAGTGTTCCTTACATTGGCAGAAACGAGCATGATATACATCGTGAAAAATGAGTATTATTTTTAATCTGGCCCTGAAAGTTGTGAAAAAATTACCAGTGGCACCATCTTCGGCGGTGAGTGTCAATCTCTAAGTGTAATGACAAAACCAGAAAGTACCCACGCAGGTTCAGTTATCCTACTTAATTGTGTTTGATACACATCGGTAGCATTCTTTCATGATGGAGAGTAATGTTCATTTTAATATTAATGTTGCTAGAACCCAGCAACCAATTTTGCCGGCGCCCCTACACATACAGAAGGGGTGGCTGTAAAGGCAGAAAAATTCTGTTTTAAAAATTTCTGCCGACTTACCAGTGAAACCACTGCAACCTTGTACACTTTGAACGGTGTACTTTATATTGTGATAAAAAACAAAAAAAAAATTGACGAAGGACCGTAGGCAGTCCCTTTAACATTGTTGTTGAGGGATGGGGTCGCGCTTTGCATTTAGTACACGCTGATAGTGGATTCTTCTACTCAAGGATTTGAGCCATGATAGGGTCAATGAGCACCGTCGTGGCTCAGTTGCAAGGAGGTCATACTTAATACCCAGTTGGTACAGCATTGGATGCGCTATTCAAACCTTGTAGGTATGGTTCCTACTGACGGCAGGTTTTTATTGCCCACTTTCATTCCCTTCAATTTATGCCATAATTAGTTTACTACAGCTAAAAACTACAGTTAATTTCTCCAATTCCTTGCTTGGCTTCATCGCTTGTGGGCTTAATTATACCGGGTGTTTCCAAAAACAATGTCCAAAGATATCATAAATACAGCAATGCAGACATTTGTGTACTTTTTGAAGAAGGGGTTTGTTCATGGTGACATGCACTGTTAAATGTGTAGGAGTGAAAATGTGAGTAGTAAATAACAAAATTAGGCTAAATAACTTCCAAAACAGAACAGCCAGATACTTAAGCCTAATTGAGAAATGGAACTTATTAATGTAGGGAATCAATATCCATTTTAATATTTGCAAAAGGGCAACTCTGCTAATTTCTGCAGATAACTCAAATCTGACTAGTTTCACCCATGAAACCGAAACTGACGGTGGTCAAAGAGTGCAATTGCTGCTACCTTCGGTAGTGGTCTGTACACCACACTTGTCCCCCTCTCATTCCCGAGCAGTGATGAGCGATTGTTATCAAGCGGCAATCTTTATCATCTCGTTGCTGCACCTGATTGCGCTTGCCGGAAAAGCCACTCGACAGCAGCACATGCTCCTAGTTCGTTGGCAGTGTGAAAGGATGAACTAAGTCGCACAGGGCTCCATAGCAGGTAGTGACAACTGCACTTTTTAACCATTCTGTTTCGTTTTCCTGGGTGCATTTAGGCAGATTTCATTGATCTACAGGAATTAACAACCTCACCTTTTTGCACATATTACAACGAATATGGATTTCCTGTATAAATAACTTCCATTCTTCAATTTGGTTTGAGCATCTAGTTGTTCAAGTTTAAATTAGTCTAATTTTGTTAATTAGTATTTGAATTAGTGTTCTCGCTCCTACATGCTTTACAGAGCTTGCCACCAAGAACAAAGCACTTTTGCAAAAAGTGCATAAATATTTGTGTTTCTGTATTTATAATACCATTTGACACATTTTCTGAAACAGCCGCTATATTAAAGCACATTGCAGGTATGAAATGAGAGAGACAAAATTAATATTGCACAGTCAAAACATGTGCATACATCTGTTTTTTACACTGGCAATCCTCATTCGCTTTTATACATTGTCATTGAATGAAGTTGCTAGCATGCTAACAAAAGAGTTAAAATATCATTTTGTTTTTATTGTATAAATGTACCTCAAGTTCCTCTCACAGTATAAGCTATGCTTTAATTTCACTTGCAGATATGTGGATTGCTTGTAAATGTGCTCCTGTAAGTCAACTGTGGTATTCCCAATACATGTTGAACATTAAAGTGTCCCTCAAATAGTACTTTGAGTTTATGTGAGGGGTTTGATTACAATTATGGTAAATTGTTTGCACTGTACTTTAAAAGGAGAAACGCATTGTATCTTACATCATTGCAGCTATGGGTGGTTAAAGGTTATCTTTTTCCCAACCCCTGCTTTTTTCCTAAATTTCACAAGACAGTCAAGGCTAAGTTTGTTGCAATCCTACCGTACGCCTTCGATCACAAAGAGCACACTCTGTGTTGCTGATATCCACACCACCAGGTGCTGCAGCAGACCTTGCTGCTCATATTTATTCCACTTATACAAGTGCCAAGAAGCCAATCAGATTGGTTCTATGAATGTTGCTCTGCTCCAATGCATTGCCACATCTCAAGGTAGCTGGCTGAAGACTTGGCGTGGTAGTGCGTTGTGGTCCATGGAAGTGCACATATTTAATATCCTACAATAAATAGCACAGATTATGCACAGTGCTTAATTTGGTCTGGCCATGATCTCCTGGCCACTGGCCCTATCGGTTTCCAATAAATCGCTGAAGTGGTTTCAGCACATTTTTAAAGGAACATTTAAGTGGAACAGTTAACTGGTTTAGACTGGTAATCTGTGAAAACTCGTATGTCTTTAATTTCACCAGTGTATCTTCATTAATAAAAAAGGAAATGATGCTCAACATTCCATTTTTGAATTTTGCACTGAAATCTCACATGGCTGTTAGTGTGGTGTCATGAAATTCATTGGTTTCTTGCATTGGCCAAATTGTATTAGCAGTGTACTTTGGACAGTGTGCTTCATTTTCATGGAACAGAGGTTATGTAGGTGTTTAGTAGGCACCATCTTAATCTGCAGCGTCACAGCAAGTTGGTGTGGAGACTTCAGAGTGGTGTGGCCATCTGCTTGCTTTGCGTCTTTTCAAGTTTACCAAGGGCCTTCTCATGGGTGGAGTGGTGCTTGTGGTATTTTAGAAGGGTAATTTACCATGACAGGAAAAAAAGTTTTTTCTTTAACATCCCTTTAACACATCTTTAGCACACTTCGTGGCTTGTGTCAATCTTTCTTGGCACAAGTAGGTCAAAGAACAGCATAATTCCATTGAGTCGTGTATGTTTGGACAGGATCTCCCTATCTCACCTGTTCTAGTTTCGAGGGCTCTTGTCTGCATGTACTGAAATAGAATGCTTCACGGATTTTGCTTGCTCAGCCATATCAGTGCCGCATGCTCTTCACCCACCTCTGTTGAAACTTGAGGCTTTTTTGTGAGTGTAAATTACAGTTTTTGTAGTTCCTCTGCTACACCCCCGTGTACTCATTAATAAGCTAAATTCTGTCCCAAGGGCCGAAGCGTGCATGAGATGTTTTTACATCTAAAAACATGAAGACATTTAGCAACGTAGTTGCCCTTTGTATCAGTTCTCCTGTTCTTTCTTTGATCACTAGTTATAGGTGCTGCCTTGTGCATGTGTGCGGACAAAGTAAAGGCTTCATCTTACTTGACATGTTACAAACTGCAAATGCAGGTGTGAACGTGGGGTAGGTTGGCATGCTTAGGCTATGTATGGGGCATTGCTTTTTGATGTTTGAGCACAGTGTTTAAAGCAAACTTTGTGGGTGCTTTTGGATGTTAGCAATGACTCAGTGATGTGTAGAACAAGATAGTATAAATTTTCTGGAAAGTCAATTGCAAGAACATTACCAAATCGTCTCGATAGCTTCTTCAGATTTTGTTTATAAGGATTAAAGCCAGTGTGTCATACGGCATGCAAGTGACCTGACGAATAATAAAAATAAACAAGCGGATTTGTGTGCTAAATTATACTAAATATGCATCTTTTATTTTCTGCATAGTAGTGCTAAAGTTGTTAATGATGAGCATTCTGACCAAAATTACATTTCACCCATTCTTTTCATGGCGGTTAAATCATAATGCGAGTATTAAAATCATTTAAGGTATTACGGCACCAGAGTGCTGCTATAAGTTATTTCAGTCTCTTCCTATTACAATTATGCTGTTATAGCCTGGCACTTGTCCGTCATGAAATGCAACGAAAACCTCAAAAACAACCATCCTCAAAATGACATGTACAGAACTCCCAACGCTTGATTAGACAGGAAAAACAAAAATTATTCCTTCTAAGCTTTTTATTATTTATTTATTTAATTATTAGAAAATGATTAATATTCTTTTCTATGGCCTTCTCAGTACAGTACTTTGTGATACAAAAGTTGAGTTAAAGCTGTTTAGGTGTTTTAGTTTTGTGGTACATGGGGCATAAAACTTGGAGAGGCATGTGGGAATGACTTTTTGGCTGTAAAGGAGTGAATGGAAGGTTACTTTTGGCAGTGGCACTTACGTTAACCCTTAAGTGCTGCCTTGGTGGCGCTGAGCCTCTGCTTCGGCGTCTCATTTAACAGCTGTGGCAGACGACGTGCTTCCACCTGTTGCGTTGCTCATGGTTAAGAGAATGCTGTGAGTACTAGAGTGTCTCGTGCAGACAATGTTAACTGTTGACGATGCTCCACTGTAGTTCTGAGACATGCATCATGCTCTTGGTGTGCTCTGTTTCCACTGTCTAGCCTTCTCCCCATGTTTCTTCTGTACCTTCCTCTGCTTTCATCCTCTTGTTCTCTTTTCCATCGCTGTCAATCATTCCCCACATTTTCTGCCTTTCATCTTCACCTGTGCCAATAGTTGTTCACTCGGTTATACCTCCGGCATATGTGACACCAATGGCAGCATTGTGAAACAGGCAAGAGCAGTTGCTTAACTGCTGCACCTTGAAAATATCACTGTTTTAAAGTTATTTGTATGCATCCATGTGCAAATAAGATTTATTTTAACAGCCAACGGGTGAACCATTCCAAAAGGAAAACGAGACTTCTACTTGACAATTTCTGTTGCACTTGGTACTTGTGTATGTATATGGGAATGTCGATACCTTTATGTGCAATGAGTATTTAATGCAGCAGTAACACATTGTTAAGCCTGGTGCATTAATGAATGCATAGGATCTGTCATTTCAAATGCCCGTTGCACGCTGCCATCATCGTCGTCATGCTACCGTAAGTTGGGGGAGCAAGGCTTAGTTTGCAAAAGCAGTGCAATCTCTTTTGTGATGTTCCATTTTCACTGAGTTAGCTTTGCCTAAATAATATCCTCTACACTTCCGCGTTTGCCAAACGGTGAGCAAACAAACCAACATGTCAGGGCAAGCAGTGCTGTTTGCTTTAAAACTGTACTAAAGGGTCTTCCCTCAATTGAGAATATTAAAAAAAAAAATTTCGTTTTAGCTCAAGCATTAACATTCTGGTTTCAACACAGATGTCATGTTTAAACATTGATGCTACCATCAGTGGATGAATTTGACATCAGTAGTTGAAACACATCATTAGTGGTTAAATTTGACTTGTGTGGAATCACATTTCATTGGCTCTATGTTATGGTGCCACAAGTTTACAAAGCATGTTACATTGCAGAACTTGTGCTTTGTAAATTTGTGACGAACATATTTCATGCATATGGCTAGGCCCAAAATGTCATTCGCTCTTTCTTTTTGTTGTGAAGTTTTTTTCAGTTTTATTATCCCATTCAGGGACAGTGCCTTTATTTATTTTTTTTTTTTTCAGTAAGAACTGTCATAGTAGCTCATTGTGATATTCTATGCCTCAGTAACACAAGTATAGCATAGTATATGTGGCTGTGAATAGTGTGACAAATCTGAATGCATAGTAAGTGAGGAGAATAAAATGTACACTCTCTGTTGTGGGAAAACAAAAAAAAATCTACAGATGCAGTGAGCTGTTGTTATTGAAGTGTAAAAGGCCTGTTATAATGTGGATTTGCCAAGATGAAAATGTGATAGTGTATGATGAGCTGAATTAGTTGAAGGGGCCCTGCAACTGCTTTCGAATATATAGTCAGAATATGCTATCAGTGAGTAGTGTGCGCTCCTGTGAACATGTTAGCCAAATATAGCAAGGGAACTTGCACTTTTGTTTCAAAGGAAGCTTTAAATAGCCCACTATTTTCTCAGCAAATTGCAGTGATGAGGGGACAGACGTAGCCATCGTGTGGTTTCATGATCGTGAAAGCATCCTCAGTAATATTTCGACATGGAAATGTTAAATGCCAGAATTCACAGAGACTTTACTCTTCTCATTATGGAAAGGTCCTAGTGTTATAAAGGCTATTAAGGTGTACCAGAATATCCTGCGGTTAGGAACTTATTCCACCTTTCTTGTCTGCAGGAAGGAGGAAGAGCAATCCACAATGCTGCAACGGCTCTGGGCTGCCGTCAAGACGAATCTCCTGTGCCACACATTCTTCACCTTGGTGTTCCTGTCTAGTGGCCTTGTGCTCAATGCATTCCAGCTTGTCGTCTACTGTCTGGTGCGGCCCTTCTCGAGGCACCTGTACCGCCGCATCAACTACTACCTTGTCTATGCCTCTTGGGCACGTGAGTGAAATTTTTTATGGTTCTTCTTATTCATGACAATCTAATAACATGTATTGTATGAAATGGGGAAAGTAGCGGAAGAAACAAACAGAATGCTAACTTTCGAGCCAGTTTTGTGGTTTTGACTTTAATCCGACTGTACTAAAAAGTCAGCTGGAAGTCAGTGCTACAAGTGCCTACTTTGTGTGATGCCCCATTTTTCAGTGGCACGGACTTTGGCTTGTTTGTTTGATGCAGCTTCCCAAACATGGTGCTTAGGCATTTCTTCTCTGCATTGCTTACATGCTGTGGTCGCAGCAACCTTGCTTCATGCACTGTTATGTGTGCACCACTTGTCAGTCTCACCGTCACGTTACTGCAGAATTACTTAGCACTGGCGTGTTGCTTGAACATGGCTATTACTGTGAGCTTGAAAGTGTATCTGTGCCATGTTTGCCATAAATAAGTAACCCTACTAGTGTAGTCTTACTTAGGGTTTTGTTCTGAAACCACCATGAAAGGTGTACATGACAGGGACGGCACAAATGCTCATGTTGTCTTTTCATTTGTTTGTGCCTCTCGTAGCTTCCTTAGTGCATTTAGCGGCCCTGCTGTGGCTGTGTCCATCTAGTGCCTAAGTGCAATGCTATGAGGTCATGGGTTCAGGTTTCTTCTGTTGCAGCTGCATCTCAAGTATGGAGTCTCTCTAGCAGGCTTGAGCATTACAAACAAATGTGCACATTGCATAGATTAATCAGATTAGTTTTATTTGAGGGAAGGTGCCCATTAGAGCCCAGTAAATGTGGACGGTTCAGAAATGTCATGGGCTTGTTTTTGCTGTTTTGATTGTTGCACCTTGTGCACATTCATATGAAATCTTTCGAGCATTTGCTTCATAAGCCTTAGAATCTAAAAGACAAACTCGTGTCGTATGGTGCTTTAACGAACTACATTTTTTGTAACCTTTGTCATGCAACCTACGTGAATACAGAACCATGGCTTTAAGCAAAGGATTATCGAAGAAATGCTGCTGGCAATGTATTTTGAGGTGAATTGCCATGAAAGGATTGCTTTATTAACCAGTCATGGTGGCTTGTTGGCAGTAGTGCCTGCTGAATTTAAGATATCAGGTATGTTTCCCGGCTGATGCTAGCTGCAGTCTAATGGGAAGAAAATGCAGAAGTGCTTGTGAAAGTTTAGACTAGTTGCTGTACGTTAAAGAACTCCAGATGGTCGAAATAACCCAAAGCACCCGCAGTGCCATATTATATGTCCTCCAGGTAGAGTGTCTCTTGGGACTTAAACACTAAAACCAGTCGGTCAGGTAAATCATCCATTACTTGCAAGGTTACCTAATATTTCTGTGTGATTGCAGAGGTGGTAGCAATGGCCCAGTATTGGTCCGGCAGCCGCATCAAAGTGTGGGGTACAGATGAAGACCTAGATGCCCTTCTCAAGGATCATCACATGTGTGTCATGAACCACTGTTATGAAGTCGACTGGCTGGTCTGCTGGATGATCTGTGACCAGTTCAAGATGCTCGCGGTATGTTGTGCAGCACCAGGAGTCTCTTTTCTACTGCCCTTTTTCTGGCTATTCTAAGAACTTGCATCTATGCTTTCATTTATTTATTTATTTACTATTTTTTTATGCTATGTCTGGAGTCTTGTCCCTCCTTTCGTCCGAATAGCTTACCGAAAAATCTTGAGCAAGCCCTGCCCCGCCACCGCCACCGCTATTGGGCGAGACATAATTTGACAAATTTATAGCAGAGACCAAAATTCTAAATGGTGGTGCAACTGCTGGACAGAAAAAAAGGAAAAAAAAAGCCAAGTTGATCTCTGTGGAATAAGTGCATTTACTGCTTTTATTTGACGTGGGTGCTCTTGAAGCCATCGAACGCCTCCTTGGAGTCGGACACACTAAGTCTGGGCCCACGAGCCTGACCAGCACTGCACATCAAATTCACTGTGAGGAGCTGATGTGACTGACATCCATTTATTTGATCAGAGCAATCTAAACTATTCTAGCTTGCTATACTCTTATGAAAACGGCAGCTCACAAGCCCTGTTGCCTCCTGCCTATAATCATGGCTGCCCGTGGAGATGAGAAGCATGCTGCTTTGGTGCAACCATTATCAGGCCTCGGAAAAAGTGCGGCTGTACGAATAAATTTCTTTTCCTTACTTCATTGCATTGTTTCTTGTAGTTTATTGTGCAACTTCATAACAAATTGAAAAAAGAACAAAAAAACTTGCCAAGCGATGTGGCATTGATCTATGCTATGGTAAACAGGGTTAAAGGGGAGGGCCATTTGCACGGTCATTGGTGCCAATTTCAAATTTCTCGAAAAGGAAGGGGGGGGGGGGGCGGCACTTGTATGAATGGGAGCACTTGCTTGGGATTTTATGGTATGTAAGGCTTTGTGTGCCAGTTCACATTGGCTCTTCTTCCCGCCAAATGCTTCTATACGTAGCATACCAGGCTAATGTTTGTAGTAGTGACTCATTTTGCGCATGACTTGATCTCTCTGTGAAGTGTCTGTTCACGATTAAGGTTATTATGCACCACTTTTATTATCAAGTTCTCATCATGGGAAAGTCATTTTTCACTCTTAAAGATAGCTGCATTGCGTCTTCTTTGTATGCCCGTGGCCTAAGACCATGAGTAACGCAAAGAGTGATTGGGAAAAGATAGGGAGCCTAAAGACAGTCTTGTAGGCTCCCTAGGGAAAGTTTCTGCGGGTCGCAAATTGGAAAATACCCCCCAAAATAAGCCCTCAGCCTTATAATAATGCCTAATGTGCATTTTCATTGTGATCTGTTCAAAACTTGGTATGTTTTTGATTCTGGGAGGTACAGTAACCCTCGCTGGATGAAAGCGATTGCCGCTGCAGGCATACTATGCAGCAAGCATTATGTACCACTATGCATGAAGACTAAATTGTGAATACGTCCCAGCTACAATTTCTAAACTTGCTTTTTGTTGCCTTACTGTTGGCAGTGAAGCTCTGAACAGTCTAGAGCAAGGTTCAGTAAAGCAGGCTAACAAAACACTTGCAGTAATGCTTCACTTTTCCGTAATTTTCTTCTGCTGTTCTCATATCAACTGTTCTCATCACACTTTTCAGTGCAGGAGAAATAGCCTGCTTCTACCAGGCCCAAATAGACAGTGTGCCAGTTCATTTATTCTTCATCCTCATTAAAGGGCCCCTAAATCTCCCAGAGGTCAAAATTTAGTTGTGGTGCTGCTTTTGTGCTGGTGTCTGCAACGAACACGTAGCCGCAACAATTTTTCGAAACGGTGCCGAAATAGCGGAGTTACATGCGTTTGATTATTGAAACGCGGCGCTTGCTTGTTTCGCTCTTTCCTGCGCCCCACCGGCTACTTGCCGGTGCCACCTCATCGCCGTGTGCTCCTCCGAATATCACGTCACATTCATCGCCGATGACGCGCATCCGGTTGACACGCCTCCGCCGGGCAAGTGTTTTGTTGGTGCTGTACCAACGCTCTTTGTTAGCGCTATCCATCGTGTTCTGACAGTTGCTGCAGTTTCTAGTCGGCTGTACTTGACTTGCACTTACGTAGCGTAGTGCAGTTACGAATTCACAAGCGTGCGTGCACATGCGAACACCACACGAACGACACATGACAAGGAAAAACAAACAAGTAGGGAGCGCGTGCATTTGCTAGCAGACTAACTGGAAGTTGACGTTCTCCTTCGACCAATCAGCGGAGCCTGGACATTGGAGACGTCGCCAAAAACCACAATGTCGTCGCGGCTAACTTTGGTGTGCCGGAAATGGCCGGCGAGGCTCACGGGATTGTTTTTCGAGTTTGTGGCGCGGCCATGGCGCGTAGTGCTGCCGCATTTGACATCGTTCATCGTGGCGCCATTCTTAACTCGATGCACGTGTTAACTTGAAATGTTAAATAAAATGTCAGGGGTGGTTTAGGGGCTACCCTTTAAGGGCTCGCATGAAGTGTCATGGCCTCTTTGAAGTAACCGTGTGTGTGATTGTGTAGCTTGAAACTCGCTTCTTGCTTTGTGTTTGCTGCTTTATGTTTACAACAAGAGAATCTCGGGGGAAGATGAAGGCTTGTAGTTATGAAAAAGTCGTTGAGTAGTGACATTCCCTGTTCAGTGACTTCCGTGTCATTGCCTTATGCCTATTACTCATGACACTTTCTAAATCTAATTAGAAAATAGTGTGACCTGCAGTGCACTTTCTTCCTTGCTTGCCAGCCATGTGATGGATGGGAGGGACTTGTAGCGCTGTCCTCATTTTCATATCGTGACCCTTTGGCCGGGTGCCCAAATGACCTCACAAGAGTCAACAGTTGTCCTAAACCAACAATTAGATACTAGTACAGTGCAGTCCATTTATAATGATATCGAAAGTAATGAAAAATATGATTGTTATAACCAGTCATTGCTGTATGTGGACTGCCATAAAAAAAAGGCTGCCAGGCATAACTTAGTAGACCCCCGACTCGGAGCTTTCGCTTGCACTGAAAGAGAGAAATTGCACAATGTATGGTTCAAGAAGAGTCATGTTCATCGCATTTAACGAGCACCACAAGCCTTAGGTGCCCTAAAGTAGCTTGAAATAGGTACTTGCTCACGCGGCATGTGCAGTTTCATTACTGCTACATGCATCCGATCCGCTTGCTGTGTGTACTGGCAAAAACTCTTGGTTGCATAAAATCGATGAGCGGCTTGTTCTCATACAGCGCACTTTGTGTGGTCGTTGGTGAACCTGTGTCGATTTCTTCATCACTGTCACTGCCGTTGTCACCATCATCGTGCAACACCTCACCTACTGCATTGCATGGCGATGACACAGGTGACCTCCTTGCGGACTACACCTCGGCTTTTTAGGAACTTCACAGGTGCACCATTTCTTTCGTCATCATTTGCGGCATGCCCCATATGCTCGGCAACATCCACAGCTTCCACCGTGTTGGCTTCCACATCATGGGGCGTTTAATAGACATGCACAAAGCATGCTCTCTATAAGCATTGTATCATGCGCTATTCGCACAGCCTTTAGCAGATTGATATCCAAGTTGGGGGCCTACCCTAACGAATCAAAAGCAGGACGGATGGATAAAACCTGCCACTCGAGCACGCACCCTCTGCACAAAGTTTCGAAATTGCCGGTCATGCCGGCACCCGATGGCTGCATGCACGCTGTCAGGAACCAGTCAGTGTTAGCTTTTGGCTAACATTATGAGGGCTGCAATTGTTAGCAACATAACCACTTTCCATATTTGCCCCTCGATGATTTCATTCATGTGCTTATCCGCGAAAAAATTCATCTTCATACAGGCGCGTGAGAGGCCCCATCATGCCGCTGCCTGCCACTGATTAGTTTTTTCAATGTGGACCTGGTTGAAATGTGATGTCACTGGCATTATATTGTGATGTTATCACTCTCCATGGCTTTTGTATTTGGTATGCACGTGAAAAATGGCAGCAGGCACGAATTCGGTCATGTGAAGTACTTGCCCCATCGTGGTGTCATACAAGGGAGCTGAGTGCTGCAAATGTCAAGTTCAGTATGGAAAATGCAGTTCATAAGGCAAGAGTGTGGTTGCCGTATCTGATTTGCAGTCACGAACATATTGTTATAATGGATTTTTCTTCTCATAGCCTGAATGCATTAATTGATACTCTCGAGTCAGCTTGTTGTTATGAGTGATATATCGTTATATGTGGCATCATATAAGTGGACTGCACTGTAACAGCTCTACTAAAATAAGCAAAAATGAAATGTTCTGAAAATTGGCTGGAATAATGGGTGTTAGACCATGCCATATGGTGACCTAGCATTCCAAATTCGTTGAATCTTTATTTATTATGTTTACATGCATGTAATGGGGTACAGTTGAATTTATTGACAGCATTGAACATTAACAGTGTAAAAATTTATCTCATCATTGATTGTGTAGTGATGCCTGTCGCATTGCTCTTGCTTACTGAGAAATTCGCACATATAGGTAAGTGCACAAGGTCAGAAAACTTTGGTTGTTTTGGTCATGTGTTGATATTAAGTGGAGATTGACACTACTTCTCTCTGCCTCTTTCGCAGAACGCAAAGACCTTTGCCAAAAAGTCGTTGATGTATGTTCCCATCATTGGCTGGAACTGGGCCTTGTCGGAGCAGATTTTTCTCGAGCGGAGCTGGGAGAAGGACTCTCAGACCATCGGCGGGAAGCTGGACAAGCTGCTGGAATACAAGGACAAGATCCTGGTTAGTCAGTAGAGCTCTAGCTTCTGGAGACAACTGTAGATGTTTTATAAGGATTATTATTGCTGTGGCATTACATGTAAATGGAACGACAATGCTGCTTGGTGGAGTTCAAGATTGAACCACGTCACATGTGGTTGTTTGGGAACATGAACTTCACATGACCACGTGTTTGCATATATTGTCAAGAAGAGCAGATAAAACTGCCCCATAGCAGTGGTCTAGTCGCTATGGCACTCAGCTGCTGATCTGAAGGTCGCGGGATCAAATCCCGGTCGCGGCAGTTGCATTTAGATGGAGGCGAAATGTTGAGGCCCGTCTGCTGTGAAAAGAACCTCAGGTAGTCTAAATTTCTGAAGCCCTCCTCTATGGTGTCTCTCATAATCAGATCCTGGTTTTGAGATGTAGAAAGGACACTAAAGTAAAAAGACAGTTTATGTTCATTTGAAAGGCCAGTGCTTGATAACTCCGAAAACATGAATATTACTTGCAACACCGCTTTGGTGATTGAGAAATTAAGCTGAGTGCAGAACGAACTTTGTGCGACGAGTGGAAGTTTGGCTACTATAAGTGATGGCGTCACATGCCATTTAAAATATTTCCAGGAATATCAACCCACCTGTAGCAAAAAAGGTATACTCTAGTGCATTACAAGACTGAATAAAATGTTACTAATTTATGTATTTTAGATTCATGGAAAAAGACAAGAACTTCTTCCTGTTACCCTTGAGAACGACGCGAATAAACCACGGTGGAATACACGTTGCTCCGCACCGCATGCGCAGTCGTAGTTTCGTTATCATGCACTATTGCGCGGCCTTCACGCACTGACAAGACTCGCTCTAATTGGAAGTTGGAGAAAATGTTGCGTCAATGTTACGTTGTCAGATGGCCAAATGGTCCACGCCGCTTGTAGCAGCGAGGAGATACAGCATTGAACACCACTGCACTTTCTGAACCGGCGCTGAATGCTCACGGCACTGCGTGGCACTTTTCGTAACTAATGCGGCAAGTGCATGCATGGCTTCCGAGATTGTGCGTGCAGCAGGTTTCTCTGCCGGCGTGCTGGATCACGGAGGCCATTGCCAGAGATAGAGCACCAGATGTGACATGATAAGCCATTTTGTACAATGGGCCGTTTGAATGCCGCTAACTTTGGACCAAGCAATAAATGCACGATTTTCATTCGTACTAAGCACTTGTGTCACAAAAAAATGAATGCTATGATGATTGTGCACTGTTATTTCAACACTTTATGTCAATTTACTATTTGTCTTTAGTGTCCCTTTAAACTCCACTAATCAAGCAGATAAAACTCTGGTGAATGTGCTCCCACTACCCAGTACTGCCTTGCCGTCACAACTGGAGGCATGCACACAAATTTTCAGAAAAGTTTATTGGTCATGCATGAGTAAGGTGATGCATTTGTGACAAAGTCATCAGAATGGCCATGAATGCATTATTTCATGATGGGAAGCGTAGTTATGTTCTCATTTTGTTTTTACCATTTGCCAGCTATTGATGTTCTCGGAAGGAACACGGTTTAGCAAGGCTAAGCATGCACTCAGCCTGGAGTTTGCGGAAAAGAAAAACCTGCCCAAGCTGAAGCACCACCTGCTTCCGAGGCCCAAAGGCTTTGTGTACTGCACACGTCACTTCAAGGAAAGAGGTTTGTCTCTCTGCCTTACTTATTTTTTAGGGGCGAAGCTCCTTAGGGCGTGGGTCTGTACATCCCATGGTGTTCGTTGTTGGTGATGTACGTAGCCACGTCTACTTTTATAAAAAAAAAATTCCGAAAGTTGTGTCCTCTGCCTGGATTCGAACCCAGGCTCTCGGCGTGGCAGTCGGGCGTTCTACCACTGAGCTACGCCTGTGGTTGAAAAATTATCGCTAAAAGACCTAAACAGGTATAATGTCTCCCGCGGAATCGCATTAACAAACGTAATGTTACGTTGAAAAATAGTAATACACCGCTACACGACGCGAAAATGGATTGTATAACGAGGTCGAGGCATCATTTGAAAGAACACAGAGCTGCATGCTTTGTAGCTTTGAACCCATTACGGAGGCACTGGTAATTATGGCGTAGTGGGTACTTCCCTACTTGGCAAAATGATAAGTTATGGCGCAGGAGATACCTACCACTTCTACTTGCACTAGTTTCCTCAAGCGTTTAAAGTGGCCTCTAAGAAAGTAGCTCCTCCTGCTTACGCTGTCACTGTCCTGCAGTTCCGCGCAGGCCTGGCTCTAGCACAGCATATCCCCCTTAAACGCGAGATCCCAGCGTACGAATACAGTGTTTCTCACGCCTTTACATGATGATCGACTGGGCGATTTACGCGAAAGATTCACGGTTTACCGATGATTCCCTCCGGAGCTTCGCCCACTCATCATCATTCACCCCGTGGATATGCTGTGATTTTTTTCAATATGCTTGGTGAGTGCTCTTTTTTTTTGTGTGCTGTAGAATGAGTATGGAAGTGCGTGAGGCAAAAGAGAAAGTGGAAGTGGGCTGCAAGCACAGTAGTTTGGATAGCGCGGTAGAAATTGCTGGAAATGTCCAAGGCAGTAGTCTGATAATACGAAACTCAAATGAGGCAGTGCAGTACTGTTTGCTGGGGCTATATCTCATACAAGACCTACAAGAACTGTCTCCTTTTCTAGTATTTTTGTGCATTGAGCCGTGTGTGAACAGCACTTGTATAGCAGAGCTTGTTTGGCAAGCTTTGTTATTCATTTTTTTTTATAGTGGCTCTGCAATACTTTTTTGAGCATGGCAAGAAAATGACGCCAGTCAGTCATGGAGGCTTCTGTGGACATGCCAACCAAATATTATTGCACTATTGTGCTCGGGTAATAGGATGCCCCTCAGACATGATGCTGTAACTCCGCTAATACCTAATGAATTTTAAAAATTTTTGCTGCAGCTGATTTGTGGGGCAGCATGCTCCTTAACTGGTGTCACTCGAGGATTACTTGGAAAAGTGTTGCAGGGCTCCTTTAATGTTGCGACATCTGACTGACTAACTGTTGTCTAAATACAGCGTGTGCAATAATACGAAACTTCACCAACTACTAAAGTACAGTACAGTCTCGTTGATATGACTTTTGTGCAAACCAAAAAATAATTTGTATCAACCGTGTGAAAGTACATTGCACCCATGGGGTGCTGGACGTGGAGAAAAAGCACATTTTGCCGGAAAACACATTAGGCAACATTGTATCACTAAGGTTTCACTGTACTATGTAGGGTGCGAAGAAGGAAATTCTTTTTTCGTGCAAAGCAAGCAAAAAGAAACTGATTACAACTTGGAAGTAAGCATTTGCAGTGCACCTGTACTTGTTTAGAATAACCTCATTCGTCAGAAAGTGACATGGGTAGGTGTCGTAGTAATGCCCACTGTGGAATACTCGTTGGTTGCGAGAATTTCTGCATACATCCCTATTTCTGCGCTAGCACATATTATGGTTACAGGCCTCCCTTTTGTACACACTGAAGTGTTATAATGAGAGCGCAATACACTGCACATTTTCAATCTCCCAAAGATGTGTGACAAGCTGCTGGCATGTTTGCATATTGTCTTGCTGTCTCTTAAAACCTTTCTTGATTAGCCTTTTAACTACAAGTCACACTTTGCAATTGCAGGTTCTTCGGCTCTATACGATGTGCAGGTGGGCTTTCGTCACTCTCCCAATCCGCCAACCATCAAGTCTGTCCTCAATGGTCGGCCATTCCTTGCCGATCTGTATTTCCGGAGGGTACCAATTGACAACGTCCCAACAGACTCTGATGAGGAGTGCACCAAATTTCTTTACGATCTGTATGTTGAAAAGGTGGGTAAAAAGTGGTTCCTGGTGACGCATAGAGATAGAAGCTTATATAAGTAAATTGATTACACCCGAGAATTCATAACACTTGAGAAGCACTTCATGCTTAGATTGGTGGCGTGCTTGACCCTCTGTCTCTAGTAGTGCCTGAGATAAGTGAAAACGTTGCCCCTGATATATGGAATGCTGGCGTTGGCCATTTTGGATTGCTAGCTTTTGCCATGAACTATGAACTGTTAAAGAATACTTCACAATGTTTCTGCTATGTTTTTGGCTTGGCAAAGTTTTTTTTGTTGTGCGTTTTCATTTTGTTCTAACACACTGCATGTAATAGCAGCAAACTTGATGCAGGTTGTTGGCTAGCATAGGTAAGCATTTTTTATGTACATGTTAACATGTACAGCAGCACTGAAAACTTTCCTTTTTTTAAAAGCAGTGTGGCAAAACAAGTTTATTTTTCACATCCAATCATTGATACAAGGAATGATGAATCCTGTCTTCTAAAAAGTGCAGTAACAGAACTTTTGCCCATCTTAAGGGGGGACGTGACGTTGGAAACCAACTTTCTTATTTCTTTATGGATTTCGATGAAATTTGGTAGACTTATTAGCAATGATTCTGTGATACTACTGTATAAATTTCATGAGCTTATCTTTAAAACTTTCTGACTTACAACAATGTCCTCCTTCTGACCTTGTTCCGAGCCTCAATCACTTAAAAAATGTGATAGAAAGCTTTTTCAAAGTGCTGTGAGCTCTATGATGAACGGTCCAGGGCGTGACAGTCTTAGATCTTTTTATTTGCTACACAATTTTTTTTAGTTGTCGTTTTTTACAAGGTGACTGCACCACAAGAGCTCAGGCTGTGAGCAATTAGTCGTATTGTTAAATGTTGTGAAGGAAAACTGGAAAGGCAAGAATGTCACGCCCTGGGCAATTCTTCTAGCAATATAGGAAAAAAAACGGAACTGAAATAGACCTAGTAGTCATGAAGAAATCAGCGGAACAAGCAAGGCAAGGAGCAAGAAAAGTCGTTTTGAGAAAACGGCTTTCAAAGTTTTTCCATGGATTTTTATTAGAAAAGGGCACTGAATACGCAGTGTTTTGTGTCCTTTTTGGTGCACGGCTTCTTGAATGTCCTTTCTTTAGTTTGGTATGCCTTGCTGGCCTCTTTTTTCCTAAAAGACACCTTTCTTTGCTGCTCTGGGAAAGGCATGTTGTCCAGGCTACAGTCAAAGTGTTGCACAATACTCAGCATAAGCATGGTGGGCTCAATGACTGTACTTGAAATACTGCCTCATGGACAGATCTGCATGCCAGAAAGGCATTGGTACCAGGGTACACAAATACTGTCAGCAACTGTCTCACTGGAAGTTCTGGACTAAGCCTTCAGACTTTTCTGATATGTTTTATGGTGCAACCCTCAATGTGAGATGTTGATTGTTGACCAGTGTAATTAGTCAGAGCTCCTAGCCCCCTTTTCAATACTTTTGAGAGCCTGCACAGCTCTCCTAATGCACAGAAAATCTTACGATATTCATTTCGCGGCAATTACTACCGCTAGAGTTACTGTATATGTTCCTCTACATATACAGTTACTCTAACCACCCCTTCGCGAGAGCGCTGCCAGACGCGCGTACACGTCAGTATCATTTGCGATGCTGACCCATATCTAGTTCCTACTCAATTAAAAGTTATTAGGAGCGCTGCTGACTCCTACAACGCCGAGAAACGGGTTCAAGGTCGTGATTTTGAACGATTGGAAACTCGTTCGCTTTTTTGCGTACCGGCGCCTGTCATTCCGTTTTCAGCGCGGTCGCACACACACAACTTACTGGCACGTACGTGGCGACCTCGCGGAATGCGCTTGGTGATACAAAATGCGGCTCTAGGCGCGCCTGAAGGGTATCGTCCATACTTGCGGACGGCGTGGCAACGTGACGAGATTCGGGCACATCCGTGGCGCGATCGCTACATGCAGTCGGCAACGTCGGACGCCGCGCGACATGGGCAACGGTGCCACTGCCGCTCGCACATGATGCTTTGCCCGCGTATGAAATGCCACAAAGCGACCCGTCAATGTTGACAAAAGCAAGCATACCGGCCGCGCGCGATTGATCGGGAGCGGACGCACCATCGGCACTCGCACGCGTTACTTCCGAAACTACGCTCCGCGCGCACCGACAGCGAGCCGAAAAGTCTAAACGCGCCCATCACAACAAAAATCCGCCGCTGAAACTACGTTTCGCAAATACCGACGATAATGGCGTGCTGAGATGTCAAGAGGCGCACAAAGCACTCGCGGAGTCCGCTGCCGAAACCGCTCCGTACGCGCTGACGAACATGGCGACGCGATCGTCAAACGCGCGGCGCCACGAGCCGCGAGCACCGCGAGCGATAAGATATCAGCTTTGGGATCAGCTGCCGTTCTGTCTACACACCGCCCGATCGCCGACACTGCAAATACTATCGGGGAAGGCACGCACAGACGAACATACAGCGCAGAGAGGCGCGCCGGCGCGGTAGCAGAAGACGCGGACCGCCAAGGAGACCAATGGCGAGGCTCCGATTCATCACGTGACGGGCGCGGCCAATTGGAGGCCTCGGCACGGCCTTGAATCTTTTGCTTTTTGTGCGCTTGCTTCTGCATGGAGGAGCTGGCTGAAGCGGCAGATTTGAAGACGGAGAATCGCGCTTTCCAACGAGGGCAAAATGGCGGCGCTCGGTTGCGCCGTTGCGGAGATATTGGGACTTGAAAACTGCCGTTTTTTCACGATTTCTGTCGAGTTTTTTCGCCACGTTGGCCTCTATTAACATTTTTTTTAGCACTTCTACGCGGTTTTCAGCGTTCATATTTCGGAATCAGATAAAAAAGGACTTGTAGAAACTGACTATGTGGTTTTCAAAAAATCGATTTTTTGGTCATTTTTCGCGATACGAAGGCCGCGTCCCCCCTTAACAAACTGTTGTGAGCAGGTTACTCTCTTGTGTGGCATCCTCACTTGTGATAATTACGCCTACAAAGCATGATCTTTTTGTGAGGGTTCCTGTCACTTTGGGCTCATGATTGAGAGTGTTGTGGTTCATGTTGTGTTGGTGAAGGTATTGCTATATTTTTTAAAGTATTACCTATTACTACAGTATTCAAATTTCTTGTTTCTGCTTTTTTCTTCCATTGAAATGCATTAATGTACTGTATCTGCAGGATTATGTCACGCACCTTTTTTTGGTGAAAAGCCTGCAAAAATACATGTGCACTACAATCAGACTCATAACTAAAGAACTCCAATCCACAACAACACCAAAGCCTCTGTCGAGATCAAGAATGAAGCAGCTCAATGGACAATGTCTGGCCACAATGGCGTCGATATCAGTTAGTGCCAAGTGTTTTGCGGCCGCTACTTTTCCCAGTCGTTACACTACTTCTAGTGCTTGCAAGTGTGTCATGAGATGTAGCTGAAACAACTGTTTCATTACGGGGTGTTGTTTTAACATAAAGTGATCCTCATGGCTGAAGCAGCGTCTCTCTCTAGTCATCCCGGATACTTGCTTCTGTGACTGGAGGAAACAAAGGGACCACATTTTCAACTGGAAGACTTCACGGAAGGGCTTTAGTGGCCCATGGCATGGTCAGTTCCTTGAACTTGAAAACTCGCTTGCAGATTATATCAGTGAGCTTGGAACTAACCATATGCTTTTGAACTCGAGTGTCATAAAGGTGAAGGCTCTTCAACTGGCAACTCAGTGCAATTTATTGAATCATTATTTCAAAGCCAGCAGGAGCTGGATCGAGAGGTTAATGGAAAGGAAAGCGTTCTCACTGCGGTGGCAAACAAGCATCAGCCAAAAGCTTTTGGACACCTATGAAGACAAGTTTGTCGCGTTTCAGCGCTTTGCCATTAACGTTCGCTGCCGCAGTCACGGCTACTTGCCTGGGCAAATCGCAAACGCAGACCAGATGCCAGATTTCTTTGGCGTGCCATCAAACTACACTGTCAAGACAACTGGTGCCAAGCAGGTCTGCATACTCACTTCCGTAAATGAAAAAAAAAAAGAAAAAAAAAGAAACAAGGGTTGGTGATAGTGTGCTGCACAAGTTGAGTCTGTATTTAGTTTTCAAACGGAAAGCTATGACTGCCTGACAATGCAGTCATCCGCATCAAACCCAAAGGATGGGTGGACGCAGACGTTATGATAGATTGGACTGATTTGGTGTGGCGGAAGAGGCCTGGAGCCAACCTTGGTGTGCATGCCGTACTGGTGCTGGATTCGTTCAAGAGCCACATCACCGACTGCATCAGGGAAAAAGCTTGTGTCCTGCCACACTGATCTTGTGGTAACCCCAGGAGGGGTGACATCCCAAATGCAGCGACTTGGTGTGTGCTTGAACAAGCCCGTCAAGGATCCCACGCATACAGCATACAACAGACTTTGTGAGCAGATCCTCGTGCTATCAGGCCATCTCAAGAGAGTGATGCCTGAGACATCGCAGGGTAGGTTCACGCCGTGTGGAAAGCCCTCCCACAGGTGATGGTCATATGCACATGTTTAGAAATGTGGCATTTATATAATGCCCTTGATGGGACTGAGGGTGACTTCCTGTGATCAGTGGACAGTGAAAAGAAACCATCGTCCGACTATTGATGGCGAGCAATCTACATCTTGTAGTTGTGTGTGTGTCACAGTATGCCAACTTATGGTCCATGAAATGTTTTGCAATCTGGAGACACCCGTTCACAGCATTATTTTGTATCCGTGAAATACTCGGCAATAAGCTATTTTTCTGATCTTTGAGCATTAACTGCGACTGCCACAGTCGCGGGCGTGGTAGAATCATGAAAATACAGCATTTCTTCTCTCATTGCATGTATTAGTTTTGTGACGTAGTCTCAATACAACAAAGGTTTTGCTAGGGAAGAAAAGAGAAATTGAAATTACTGTGTGGCTTTTTACGTGCTGATGCTGTGACACGATTCGAAGACATGGTGTAGTGGACTAATTTTGACCAACTGGAGTTCTTTAGGGTGCAGTTGTGGCCGATTTTCATCACATATGTGTGCTACAACAAGCCCACAAGAGGAAACATCACATGCCTTCTTGATGTAATTTTTACAGCATTTCCAGGTTTTGGCTTCGTGTTCAGTACAAGTGCACATTGACTACTTGTGATTGCAGTACTGCATGGCACAAAGTGAAGTGGTCTCACTGCTCACTTTTCTTGGTGTTGCATCTCAAATAATTTAAGACGTATCTTGAGAATGCAAGTGCGCGAAACACAGTAGAATTGGAAGGGCTTAGGTATGCAAGGCATCACTTATGCAAATAAAGAGCCAAAACCTCTGTGCACCTAATTTCAGGATAGATGAAGTTCTTCCACTGCATTTAACACCTCATTATATTGAAATCCAAACTAGAAGCTCAGAGGAAGATGGAGGGTTGAATCGATGAACAGATCGCTAAACATCATTTAGAACAGGGAATGTCGCAGGTGCCACCGTTTCGACAAGTGGACTTGTCTTCGTCAGGACGGCGACTGATGCCAAAGTGCCAAGTGCACTCGCCGTCCTGACGAAGACAAGTCCATTTGTAGAAAGTTGGCTTCTGCGACATTCCCTGTTCTAAATCGTGTTTAGCGATCTGCTCATTATAGTGAGGCTCAGCTGTAAACCTACTGATCTTTGTGAACAGTATAAGCACTGAATGACTTGAGGGTTCTTGACGATTGTGCTCTGTGTGCATTTTTGCGTTGCAGGACAATGAGATGGACGAGTATCTCAAGACAGGCAAGTTCCCCGGCACTGTGAGGGAGTTGCCAGTGCGGATCTGGCCATTGTTGGTTCTCTGTTTCTGGAGCCTGATAGCAGCAGTGCCCTGCCTGTACGCTTTCTACGCTGTTCTCACCAGTGGCAGCACAGTCACTGTCGTGGCCTTCTCAACATTCATTGCTCTGTGTGAGTAGTTATGCAATGCTTGCTTCCGATCTTTGGTGTCTTTGTGGCTACCCTACTCACTTGGTTCTGAAAGCACGTTTTGCTATTTGAGGGCATATTTAAGATAGCAGAAATGTGTCTGCATGACCAGTGCACACAGCACACACAAAAAAACTCAGCCTTGAATGGACCCTTCACCGAAAGCCATGGCAAATTCCAGTTACACATTGGGAATTGCACGGCACTGCATCATCACCAGCTGATGCATAACCTAGGTAGTGGCTGATCTAGGGAGAACTTGTATAATTTTGTGAACCTGTTCATTAATAGAGCATCATCATCAGCTGATGCACATTCTAGGGAGGGCTGATCTAGGGAGAACTGGTATAATTTTATGAATCAGTTCATTAATAGACAAGGTATAAGAAATTGAACTGCTCTGTTAATGTGCTGTCGGGAGGTGAGAGCCACTATCAATAGGAGCAATGTGCACCTTCGCATTCGCTACCGCCCCTAAACAGCATACCGCTTCTGCATTGTCCCATACATGAAAGCTGATAGAGCGGGCCGTGTTTTTATGATTGGTTCTGCTTTCTTTTTCCTTCACCTTCTGTTTTGCCTCATGGCAGAAATTTATGGCACCTTCAGCTGCAATGCAATGGCACCATGGCAGGAGAATGGAAGTTGTGCCCAAACACTGCCTGAGTTTTATGCTCGATTACTTGACAGACGAATGTGTGACTTATCAAATGCGAGTGTTTGTGCGAAGGAGAAATGGAAGTCTGAATTTGGGAGACGACATTTTGTGGTGGCCTTCTTGCGTCGACAATGACAGTGTGAATGATGGAAGATCAGGTAACGGCAGACTCGGACACACGGCTGTCTCCACTTGGTCTCCTACGGTTAACACTTTCTTTATTCTGAATTGCCCAAAGCTACACTATGATAGTTATCATCATTTCCACTTCACAAGTCTCATGGCAACCATGAATGAGGTGAAGCCTCATATAGTTGGTCAACATTCAGTGCGACAAATGATCAAGCATTCATGCCATAGCAGAGATTTTTACAGTACTTGGAGGAAACAGCCTGATATGCCTTCAATACTAAAACGGAAGATGAAAGCTGAAGTTGCAGAGTGCACATGGAACCTGTTGCTGCTACTTTATACACCTTTATAGAAGGCCATAAAGTTGGTGACGAAGTTTTTCACCTTTGGCTCTTGAACTACCAGCAGCAGTTGTTGCATTGCTTTTGCTCTCTGGTGAGTTATTACCGTAAAATTTCGTAGCACCCCCCTTGGTCGTATCCCCGTGGTCAAAGGATAATTAATAAATGTATGGGAAGGGGCCCTTGCTCGGTCGTGAACCAAAATTCAGAATGGCAGTGGAACTGCCAGAGAGAAAAGGCAGTGCGGTTCTTTTCTTTATTATCTGTGGAAGAAGTGCATTTACTGCTTTTGTTCGATGTCATTGCTCTCGAAGCTGTGAAATGACACTTTGGAGTTCAGTGTTCAGTGTACAAGTTGCGGGCCCACGAGCTCAAGCATAACTGAAAATTAAGTTCACGCTAGCAACTGATGCGGTTCATGCCCATCTGTCCATCAGGTTAGAGAAACTTTGAACAATTCTACCTTACCCTGGTGCTATGTAAATAGCAACCAACAAAGCCTATCACCGGCCAGCTATAGTCATGGCTGGCTTATAGAGATGAGAGGTATGCAGTTGTGCTGCAGCCATTATCAGGCCTCGGCAAAAGTGCATTTCTTTTTCTTACTTAATTGCATGGTTTCTTATAATTTATTTTGTAACTTCTTGAAGAATTGAAAAGGAACTTGCCAAGCGACCTGATGTTTATGTGCACTGTGGTATACATGGGTAAAGAAAGGCGGAAAATTTGTTTCTAAAATGAGGCCTACTGGTACCTTAGATGGGTACCTTAAGAATTGGTTGTCGATCCCTTTAATGTTGTTGATAATAGGTTTATTTTCACTTTCAGTGCTCTCCATTCTTCATTGGATGGTCGGCTTGTCGGAAATAAAGAAGAGCTCGACGTACGGGACCACGAAAAATGCCACCCCAGGGCCAGATGGTGAGAAGCCAAGTGCTAATGGTGATTTCACAAGAAAGGACCCCGTCATCCGAAGTTCATCATAAGGTGTGACATGAAGACTTTCTTAAATGTGTGTCACCTCCGTCGTGTAAACACATGCATCGTAGAACTGTGTGGTGCAAAAAAAAACTTTCCTTCGTGATGTCCTGCTATAACTCTGTTGTCATTCTTCCTCGTTTGTTGAGTAAGCCTACTTTTTTTTTTTTTTTTTTTGCTGATTTCAAGTCATCATGTCTTACTCAGGGGGTATACTGCTTCCTTTATCAGCCTGAATGTTTTCCTCCTTGAATCGTAGCGAGTACTTGTGACACAGAAAATTTGTGACTATATATACATTTTTGGGTGCACTGATTTTGCTGTGAGCATTCAATCGTATGCACAATAGGCTCCATCCATTGCTTGCAGGCAGAGAATTTTGCTGTGCATCTGTCAGGTGCTCTGGTTAGTCCCTCTGCTGTCAAGTCTTGTGAGTGTTTACGTAAGTTAATAGACACCCTTGATCATAAGGTGTATGGACTAGGCATCTGTGGAGACACTTACTGTGAACCATGATTCAGCAGCTCTTCAGTTCTTTTGGGGATCACAGCTTGGGCAGTGAGCTCAGGAAAAATGTACTGAGCTTTCCGTGCTACTAAACGTTGTGGTTGTCGTCTGTGCTTGAATTTGTTTCCCCGTCTTTTTCTGACCAAACGAAAGCATACTACTATATACTGTTACTGTTCCTTATAACTATCGCTGTTTGCCTTGTTATGTGGAATGTTCGTTGTGGGCCTGTTCTTTATCACTTGTGAAGAGATTTTATAGTGACCCTTCCTGGATTGCCTGTTAGCTGTGATACCCTGCTTGTCATTTGAAAGCATTCTTTTCTTTTATGTATGCAATTCATTCCATCACGTAGTAATGGGTCCTAATGATTTCCACTTTTGTGTGGGGCAGGTGCCACTTCTTGGTTAAACAAACAGCTTGGTTCTGGTTCTGATAGACTATCAATCTGTGCAGTCCCAGTGCTGTTGAGGTGAGATAATTTGTAGAAAGATAAGTTGAAGAAGTTGAAGAAAAGCGGAACAGAAAAAAGGAAACTAGGCTCTCCAGTTGAAGGCTTGCATTTCAATACTAGATGCTCATGTGTGTGAATACCTAACTTAAATGTTTTCAATGTGAGTGCTTCTACGTTTTCCATCTTCTGTATGTCTCTTCAAGCAGCCAAGGTCTATGCTTGCCTTCACTTTGCTGTGGGTGTGTCTTTGGGCTCTTTTGTTTTTAGACATGCAGGACAATTAATTCCCACCTGAGTGTATAGATAGGTTGACACATTTGGCTGAAACATAGAGCTCTAAGATGTGTAGCCTGCAGATGCATGCGTTGTGTGCTATGTGTACGCCTATCCACCAGTCATAGCGCCAGTACAAAGGGAGACTGGGTTTATATTTCCTACACACGAGTGAAATGAAGTATGAATTTCCTACTGTCTAACATATCTTGCAGAACTGTCAGGCAAAGGCTTTCAGATGGAGAATGTTATTCTGTAGCTGTGAAGCATTGTTAGCTATATATATGTGTGTGTGTATTTTATGTGCAGTGTTCTGAAAATGAAGACTATATAGTAGTAAAAGCTTTTCAGCCTCTTACTAAGCCGTTCTTTTTTTAATTTGAATTGTGCTCGAAACCTTCGTGTAGATTTACTTTGTTGGATAGGCCAGTTCTTAGGCATATGGTGTATTACTCTTGCAATTTGCACTAGTAATGTTAGCGTGCCGAGTTGTAACAGTATTTCATACTGCTTGTTATATTTCACGTGGAAATATCGCCCTTTATTTTTTTTATTTTTATTTTTATTATTTATAAAATACTGCAGACAAGAAGTCCAAGCAGGGTGAGCAGGGAATGTACATATGAGCAGGGAGTATACATATAATACAGAGATAAATAACAGAATGAATCAAAGTTGAAACACGTTTTACACAATTCGTATGTAGACGACTATTGTAGGAACAATTGAAGAACTTGGTCATGATACAAATAAGAAGGCGTTAAGGCGTCTCATTATTTCGGTGTCTTTATCTTACGTGACTTGTGCAATACAGCTTATATTTTGCTAGTAGTACTAAGCAGCATATCTATGGGACTGTGTCATTCTTGCCAAGGTGTCCATTTGACGGAGCTTGATATCTACATTGTTTATGAGTAAAATAACACTCCCTCTGGTAATTTTATGGAACACATTTTGGCCAGTATTACAATGTCATTGTGAGCTGTAAAGGGAAAATACCTTGACAGTGGACCACAGAACCCTGAAATGCATCAGAATTGTATATAGTACTTTGCCTCCTGTACTTTCAGCAATACTGAAATAGCTGGGATGCATAATCATACATTGTTTGTTATTTGAAATGTAATGATGTTTCGCGAAATTTTGGTGGTAAGGATAGGTGGTAAGGATAGCCACAGCTTTCTTTTATATTTTAATTTTCATTCAAACAGCTAGTACTAAAAGGTAGTGAGAGACGACTGCCTGCAATGCTGCTTTAATGCTTAACACATCTTTGTCCTAGTAGTACCATGTGAAGGAGGAAGTGCTCTTTAGATTGTGTTGTCTGTCACTTCATTGATGCTACGTGCAATATTATTTGACTCTATAGCCTCTGTGTATGTAACTAGAGTATTGCCCGTGAAAAAAATTTGTGCATGTAAGACTGCTTCTTTCTTAAAATGTCAAGTGTTTCACTCGTGCTTGGAGAACTGGTACTGTGGTTCATGTCATGCATTTGTGTTTCTACACATTGCCCGAAGATTATTCTATACTACACATGGAACTTCCATGGCCACACAAAAAACATATGCAACAGAGCATCAATCTATGTAAGCAACGCCATGAAATCGTTGGCTTAAAACCAACGCTGCTAAAAATAAGTTTTTAAAATCTTGTGGTTGTTTTGTTGACATTTACGCGGTACACTCTGTGTTGCTTTGAGCTGCACTGCCAAACAAAATATTGCCTGTGTTCTCATCACCATTAGGCATACAAAGCACATAAACTTTGATTCGAGTAATATGAGTCAAGTGTGGGTACATGCCACTTCTTACAAACTTGCCCAATTTATCATTATAGTAAAATCGTGTGAGGTAGGAAAGTTGGAGGGATGAAGTGTGGGGTATCCTTGAACTGTAAACACCAAGACAAAGAAGGTAGGTAAGGATATGGCAGCGCCGTTAAACAAATGGATATAATGGTTAAAATAATCTTTGTTCAGTGCTGTTAACTGTTGCACTTAGGATGTTTTTTATTGAGGCACATTGAGGTATTGAGGTTTTTTATTGAGTTATGAGGTGCTTGCCTTGAAAACATTACCTTAATGTAAGGAATCTTACAATATTGATTCGAAACATTTCCCATCATTTGCATATTTACTATCTTGACGAGAGGCATCATGTGCTTTAGCAGACCAACTAGAGATAAGAAGGCAGGCTGCCACATGAAGTAGGGAATGTTTGGGGTATTTTGTACCCTTTTGTTTGTGTTGATCAGTTCTTTTTTCGTTCCCATTGTTGTTTGAAGTTCAACTGGTGTTCATGCATCCAATGAGTGTGCTGTACAGCCTCCCTTCTCTCTCTCTTTATTTTTTTTTTGCACAACTTGAAAGCTTATGCATATGGTGGAATACAGTTGGGACTGCTTGTCATATCCTAGAAGATGGTTCCACTAAAACTTTGGGGCATGTTGCATTCTAACTTGCATGCAACTAGCACTAGCGCATGTGTGTGTGCAGGTAGTCACTCTTTTTCCTTGTGAAGTGTGAGAGACTTATTGTATATTGACATTGTAGCGCATACAGTTGAATTATTAATATATGGCTAAATTATTATGCAGACTTGTGAGCCACATTGTTTTTAGAGCACTACTATTGATAAGTACATCTGGCAATACCATATAAACCAGACTATAGGTCGGGTGGGAATATAGGTCGACCCCCCAAGTTTAGGTGACCAAAAAAAAAGAAAAAGAAAACAACCCAAAACTGCCTAAACACATTTATTTGCGAATAGGGCACACCGCCCACCCATCGTTGGAGCTCCCTCAACCACCATTGCAGCTGTTCCTATTCGTCAGACGAAGCATCACTGTCTTCTGAAGACGAGAGTTTGTCGCTGGCCGCCTCCCACAGTGCGTCGTCTTCCGTGCCATCCAGCGAGTTGCTGATACAACATTTCTTAAAAGCATTTTCCACCGTGGAATCTGGCAAGGAACGCCAGGCGGAAAGCACCCCGCCGCTGACAGTCGCAAGCGAAGGCCTCTGTAGGGGGCTCGTCGGCGTCTTCACTTTCTCACCGGATATATACTCCTGGTACTCCAGCCGCTTTCTGTCCTTGAACGGCTTGTTCAGCACAACGTCAAGCAGCTGGAGGGTGGACGTCATACCACCTGGTATCATGACGAGGTCCGTTTTTCCATCGCCGAGTGCGCGTTTCACGGCGTCGGTCAGGTGACCACGAAACGCATCCAACACAAGCATGCTGCGAGGACGCAGCAATTTTTGGCAGATGGATGTGCGCTGGCAGAGATAAAATCCTTTGCATCTCATGAATCGACGCACCCACGAGTTTGGTGCACCGAACTTTCTCTTGTGAGCCCAGCTTCTCGAGCGAGCTCCACGGCTTTGTTGCGAATGGTATCCACGGTCACTGGCAGCGAGCGCGCACGAACTTCCCGCACAAAGTCTGCTAGCGTATCCTCCAGCTGTGGATGAACCGCACTTCGCCCACGAAACGACGTTTTTCGAGGGTTGGACTTCTGCAGCTTCCCTTTCTGTTCACGCTTTTTTCCGGAACGCCAAAGCGGCGCTGAGCGGCCATGTTGCTGTTCGCTTCAGCGAATTCAACAACATTTAGTTTAAATGCAGCTGAGAACTGCCTCCTTTGCCGCTGCTCATATTCAATGAACAAAAAAAAAAGCACACTAAAAATCATATGTGACGTCAATCGGAGCCGAACAGATCGGAAGCACAGCGTGAACACAAAGAAAACAGGGAGACTAAAAAAAAAAAAAAGCCTGCTATTGGATTTGGATGTGGATACTGCCGTGTGTGGCTCATGCATGCCACATGTTGCCAGACGGCGACGCACTGTAGGCTAAACACCGCTATATAAGACGAGGGGTGACTTTAGCTCGTTTTTTCGAAAATATCTCGACTTATATTCCGGTATATATGGTACCTACATGAAGCTGTGGTGAAAAGTTCTCAGAGTTTATTTTGCTTTGTTCTGCATGACTGCAGTACTATTTCCAGGTGCTAAGCAAAGTCACTAACAGATTCAAACTTTCATACTTCAAACTTGCATACTTCAAACAAATAAACTTAACACAGTAAATCAGTGGTCTTGTTGCAATTACAGCATATGTATGTTTACAGCAAATGTCAGATATATAATGTACATATTTTTTCATGCAATGCAACTTTTGGTATAACTAGGTTTTACTGTGTTTTCAAGGTTGTAGGTTAATTGACTGCACACTTGCACATACAGTAGTGTATGCCTATCATATGTCAGAGCTTGGAAAGCACAATTCTAATTTTATTCTGCAGTTAGTCTCAGTATGCCAGGCTGGCTGCCATCAATGTTGCGCTGCAGAGTGGAATGGCACGACAGACATCTTATAGAAATGGTGCTTGGACCACAGAGTCAAGGCACCGCTTCCTAAACGACAAGCATGTTTTTGCTTGCGAGTGAACGCTTACCTCCACTTACAGAAACTACACACAATGTATCCTGACAGGTATGTGGATGTGCATCCTTGTTGCAGAGGCACTCCAACACTACTGTGTGCTACTACTATATATCACATTTGCCTGGAGAGACCAGTCTCGGTCAATTGAACGTGCATGACGTACATACAGTACAGTCCTTTGTTAGGGGGAACACGTGAGTGCGTCGCTGCGCTCTGCGGATTGCCAGTGTATCCATCATGGCCATACATCGAGGCGAAGCAGGCGCGGGGGAAGTGCTTTTCGTCATCTGCAGACGGATACATTAGCACTTGCCCAAATCCCTGTGCACCTGCGCTGCTTCGCTTCGATGCGCGGCCGTATCGGTTACACTCAAAATCCGCAGAGCACAGTCATGCGCTTCCATGTCCCCCCAACGAAGGACTGTACTGCATATGGTCTTGGGAGGCATGACTTCCTCATCTTGAACTTGAACTTTATTTTCACATCTATACATGGTACTTTGAAAAGCCAGCTGGCAACCCCTGGTCAGGCCAGCTGAGGCATGAGCTACTGTGGCCAGCAGTGCCCTGGAAGAGGGCACCACTCACGGCACTTCAGCACCTAGTCCTTTGTTAGAGTATGTTAGTGTATTCTCTTCTGGCCTTCAGTGGCCGTGCTGCCCTTACGCACGTTACGCCGAGATGGCACCACCCTTCTCTGATTTCCAATGCTAACATAGCACGGTGGCGTTGTTGCGTTCCTCTGTGACAGGCAAAGGTTAAGCATCCTCCAACTTTTGTTTGGTGCCTGTTGTACACTTATGTCGTCTCAGATAGAACGTGCAAATATGGACGCCAAAGGCTGTGTGCCTCTTGCACACCCAATGGCCCACGGGCTGGGGCGGTTGAAAAAAACTTTAGGTTGAGTTGCGTCGATCTTTCATGATGTGCATATTCAACACCTTGTAGTAAATAAATTACAGACTCATGAAGAGCGCTGATATTGGTCGGCTAATGATCAAATGGACTTGAGCTATCGGTGCAATGCATTTGTACAAAACCGTTTCGGGTCCCTTGAACTAAGGTCCCTGTGTTTTCCAAAGGTAGTGCAAACCGCTGTATGAAGAGGAGAGAATCACCTCCCCCACCATCTGCCTCTCCCCTCAGCTCCTTGCTCTAGAATAATATTCTAGCCTGTGTTATAGTGGTGCCTGCTGCCGCCACTGCCGTTGTCTGTAACCCGTGCCACTAGCAACGAGGGGGAAAAAAAGGGGCGCGGCGCCGCTATCGCAAACACCAATGACCATCTGAGCTGTGGTGTCATGCCAAAGTGGCTTCTTCCTTGGGGGTCCCAATGGTAGTCCCTTTCTATCAGCCATACCAAGTTGTGTTCAATCATCTACGGCCCACCATTCTACCATCTGAGCTATTCGACGGAACAAGTCGTGTTTGGCTCTCTCAGTGTGTGTGTATATATATATATATATATATATATATATATATATATAATCTGTCGCCAATAGCAAGTTGTGTTACAGTTGCCACAACGCAATCATACGGTTCCCATAAAGGCGTGTTCTGCAAGCGTGGGTGTATAGCCTTGTGGTTTTGACGCGCGCCTTCGTACTGTGGTTCAAATTCCGCTTTGCCAAGAAAATTCACCGCGGCCCCAATCCCGCCATTTCTGTCGCGGAAGTGACGTAGTAAGATGGATATGAATGAAAAAGAAGCAGAAAAACTTGTCGCGGCCGCGCTGGGAATCGAACCCACATCCTCCCATTCCATAACGAAAGATGCCAAGCGTTCTACTGACTGCGCCATCCACGAACGCGCTTGTACGAATGATGATGATGATTGTGGTTATGTTAGGAAAGGACGCTAATTTCTGCAGCCCATGTAGGGAGCACGGCTAAGCGTCCGTGGGGCTGGGGGAAAGGGAGTGAAAGAGATAGAGAGGAGAGAAAGGCCGTAGTGGAGGGCTCCGGAAATTTAGACCACCTGGGGTTCTTTAACGTGCACTGACAACGCACAGTACACGGGCCTCTGGCATTTTCGCCTCCATCGAAAATGCGACCGCCGCGGCCGGGATCGAACCCGCGTATTTTGGGTGGCAGCCGAGTACCGTAACCACTACACCACCGCGGCGGACTACGAATGCGGCTCATGATCTTTCTTGCCTCTCCGTCAATGCGCTCGCTCGCCTCTGCACGCGCATCTAGGCAGTCTGCGTGGAATGGTGCTGCCATCCAGGAGAGGTGAAGTGAAGCTCTGCAGCTCGTGGCATACAGCAGATGTCGGGTGTTTCCTCGCCCGCTACTGCTCGGGGTGCGA
The DNA here is from genome assembly GCA_013339685.2 of Hyalomma asiaticum. Classification (NCBI taxonomy): domain Eukaryota; kingdom Metazoa; phylum Arthropoda; class Arachnida; order Ixodida; family Ixodidae; genus Hyalomma; species Hyalomma asiaticum. Next base: position 47,340 of record JABSTT010001816.1, read on the forward strand.
TTTCGACTAAGAAAATTGGGTCAATGTCGCGCAGGTGGGCATGTATTGATGGCGTTATTGCACGGCGTTTCCACCTACTCTGGCCAATTGTTACATAAACTACTTCATTTACCACAAGGGATTGGCCACTGTCGGGATCGCATAGGGCGAAGCGGTAAATCCAGGAGGGCGATCCTCTCTCTCATTGGCTAGTTCGATGTAGACGTCAGCGCTCCGCACAACATCGCTTTGTGGGGAATTCTAGGGACGATGCAGCGTCAAATAAGAGGGAAATCCAGAGCTGCATCTATTCCCTATGAGACTGAGGTTGCCTGCCCAACGCCTCCTTTACTAGTAAAGGAGGCATTGGCCTGCCGTTCCCGCAGGCGAGTGTTCCCGTCCTCCAGCAAGCGCTAATCTCGAATCTCTTGTCGGACGGTTGGACAGTCGCGATGGACGGCAGCGAAAGCGCCGCGGCTCGCCCCAGCACTTCGATCTACGACACGTGACAATCTATGCACTTTTTGCGACAAAGGTTTTTTTCAAGTTTGCGCAATTTAAAAAGGCACATAAAAAAAAATCTCCGTGGCCCCGCCAAGGTGGTCTAGTGGCTACGGTACTCGGCTGCTGATCTGAGGATCGCGGGATCGAATCCCGGCCACGGCGGCTGCATTTCGATGGAGACGAAATGTTGAAGCCCGTGTGCTGTGCGATGTCAGTGCACTTTAAAGAACCCCAGGTGGTCGAAATTTCCGGAGACCTCCACTATGGCGTCTCTCATAATCAGAAGTGGTTTTGGGACGTTAAACCTCACGAATCAATAAAAAATCTCCATGGACAAGAAGCCGTTGGAACAACGGAGCGCGGTGAAGGACTCTAGGCACAAGTCCTTCGGTGAAGGACTTTAGGCACGCTGCACGCGTGCGACTTGTGCCCAAAGTATTTTCTGAAACTTGCACACCTTCGCCATACACCACGTTCGCGAACATGGATTTAAAGAAGAAATAGAAACCATCGGGTTTGACTCTTATAAAGGTAAGACACTGACAGCGTGAGAGTTGAGCCATGTGCTCGTGCATGAGCAAACGCATCCCCCGTTTTTTAGCACAAGGTATCGAGACCGCCTTTGCGAGAATGCAGGGTTGGCAAAATGTATATTAATTACTCACGTAAAACGCGCAGGCTGCCGTGTGTGCCATGGACCGATGTTATTTAAGCCTGTCCACGCAAATATGCGTGCTTTGCTGGCCTTTACTCGGTGTGGAGGGCTGTCTGCCCGATGTGTCTCGAGATTTGTACGAGAGCACCACCTGATAACCTTTGACGCCCCTGCACATGCGTCCTCGCACGTGAATCGTGCTCGTGTCTGTTACAGCGGACCATCGAGGCTGTTCAGAAAAGCTACCATTGCACTTATGTCACGATTACAATAAAATAGAGACGTCGCGGATATTGCACACTTAAGTGTGCGCTATTGTGTGCGCTATTGCACTTACGTTATGTACGAAGAAGCCCAAGCTACTTTTCTTGCATACAAGTAGCTCTGCGGCATAACCAAAAATTCGCGCAGCAGCATGCAATGCATGAAGGAAAGAAAAAGGCAAAACACTTGTCAATCCGGTGTACGGAAACTACGTATGTATGTACATATGAGTTGGACATTTTGCACTGGACACTGCGTTTTCACAAGTTACTTGTCTGGGTTTTTTTCCACAAAACCGGCTATAGTGATAACGAGGACGTGGGTGTATCGACCTGAAAAGCTTCAAGTGGTAACGACGTACCACAACTTACGAGCTCGGACATCGCGAATACACGCCCACGTGTTTATGCTGTTTATGCGCCACGCGGCGAGGCTGTTGTACATAGACCGCCTAGACGGCCTAGGCAGTGCCTAGACACACTCCCTGTACCTAGGCGAAGTAGTACCTATATGAGCGATCGGTGTGATCACGTGGCCTTACGCCCACGTGACCTGAGGATCGTTCTCCTGCATTTACCGCCTCGCTATGGATATAGGCGACTGCGGTACCAGTCGTCAGCGTTGGTGTATCCACGTAGAACTTTGTCATACCAGTGAAACACCGATAGCAATGCGCAAGTTCATCTCGATATACAGTAAACATTCAACAGCTTCTGTGAACAACATTTTGCTTTCGTCTTATACCGATTGCTATGAGAGGGATCAGCCACATTTCTTAAAATTTATTTCTCGCCCTAATTCTCTGCGCGTTCTCTGCTCATTTCGCACTTTCTCCACCGCAGCCCGTAAGGACCCGGTGGCTTTTCTCTTCGTCTAACTGAAACGTCACTGTCAAGCCTCGGCTTCACCTTCGGGAAGCAAGCACATGCAAAGGAGTTTAATAGTTGGCTTCGCGTCCAAACACTCCCTCAGCGGCGAAGTTCGTCCGGATACGATGCAGTCAGGTCGCTCGCCGTCCGGTTTACTGACCTAGTGGAACCACAATTCGGCACTGTGCTGCAGCCGAGGTCGTCTGGCAAAGGGTGAACAGCCTAATTTCTCGTACAGCGCCAACGTGCGCCGTTGGTTCTAGTCCACTCATGGGGCCGTTTTCCGGGGAAAGAGAGAATCACAGGCTGACGTCAAAGGCAGTTGTGGCACTGCCACCAATTTCGACCATCGTAATGAGCCCATAACAGCTTACACCATGGAGGCAAAATAGAAAAACTAAGAGGCGGCGTCTTGTGATTCCGCCAGCCTCGGCAAGCAAATCTCCTCTGTCGCCTGTGCATGGTGCCTTTTAGGTAGGTTTAGGCCCTTCATAGTCGCCGGACCGCTCGGGGTTGTTCGGAAGCGGTAACCTTTAGTGGCACCTGACCGGTGCATTCTTCTACCGCTTGCCTACCATGTGACCATGCCACATTTCCCAGGATTCTCTCCTTTAAATTTTTGATGACTTGGCTTCAAGATTGTCACGTGATGCCCTCTCCTAGTTTTTTTTTTTATTTCCTCCATGGCTTACACTGTAAAAGAGGAGGAGGAGCAGAACAGGAAGAAGAATAAGCAGGTTTCACTCGCTTTTGCATCTATTTCGATTCACGTGTCAATGCCGGGCCCTACTGCATTCCACTCAGAAAGCAAAGTTTAAGCGTCTACAGTTTCCTTAGACCAAGGAGGTCTGTTTTTTAAAAACTTTCTTCTTTCGAACTGCCGATGTGGTGGCTTGTCATTCAGATGCACAATTGCGACAAGGCAGTTGATTATATTTGTGATGATACAGTTGGTAATGATAACGATGGTATCACACACTTTGCTGGACGGACGTAACAGTAAAAAAGTAAATAAAAAACGAACAAACTAAGCACATTGATACGGCAACGCTGACGTGGCGCTATTTCCAACAAATCGCGCGTACACGTTTGATAGTGATATCGTCCCTGCACCTCTTTATGTTCGACGCACGTTACCACCTATTTAGTATGATTGTGATTAAGATAACGAGATGGTACCGATTTCTGTAGTCCTTTATAGAGTTACTATATATGCTACCGCAGGTATACAGTAACTCAATAGTCCTTGTGGGGGGCTCTGCTGCAGCGTCCATGGGACTGGGGTGAGGGAAGGAAAGAGTGGAAAGGAGAGGAACACCGTAGCGCATAGAAGTCCCCAGAAGTTTTAACGTCTGTCTAGCGGTAACGGTGCTTGAATGCAGGCCCCAGACACGCGTGTTGAAACCCGGCCGCAGCGGTCGCATTTTCGATGGAGGCGAAAATGTCAGGCCGGTGTACAGTGCGTTGTCAGTACACGTTAAAGAACTCCGGGTGGTAAAACTTCCCGGAACCGTCCACTACGCCCCCCCCCCCCCCCCCCGTTCCTCCTCTTTCTACTCATTCATTCCTTTTACCAGATCCTCCTCCTGCCTTTACCGTACCTTTGCGGACGCTGAAGCGCGCACCCGACATGGGCTGCAGAAAAGAGCGTCCTTTCCTTAATATAACTGTAATTACTATTGTATCATTATTACTGCATGTTTCTTTTAAGTGCACCTAAATCTCTCTTCATGACCTCTAGTATTCGCCTGCATCAAAATGCGACCGTCGCGGTCGGTTCCTAATCCACGGCCTTCGGGTCCATAGTCAAGCACCACAACCACTAGACCGCTGCTGCGGACTTCAGCAATTGTGGCACGATGGCACTGTATAGCGTCCTAAGGTTACGGCGGAAAAGCCTGTACTAGCGGCGCTTACCTTTCCTATGCGTTAAAGGAAAAGACCATCAGAATCTGTCGAAGCCGCTATAATGCCACTGAAGAAGCGGCTGGAGGAGGTGGTGTTATTCACACGAGCACACTGTACAAATTTACAACTGTCCACACGTTTCTGCATGAACTCATGTGCAAGGAAATGTGATACTGTCCAACGTGCTTGAATTTCGAGGTAGTTTGTAGTCCATATGGCGTGAATATGAAACTTTGCGTGACATCGCGTTGTAGCGCGCATGACAGCACAGGAGGACATGTAGCCGACGCATAAATGTCCGAGAAGGAGATGCACGACAGGATATGTCAAACGGTCGGCTTCCGCCAACCGCGTGTTACCAAGGGATGTACCTGAGCAGTGGAAACAAAACTGACCAATAGCATAAGTCGGCGACTCGGTGCTAACGTGGCAAACTCAGGCATCTGTGCTGTTTCTTCAACTCGAAATAACTATTGTAATAGCGTTCGGCACGTTCATCCGGAAAAGTAGTCGCATTAGCCTATAGCTTGGTGGGAATAGAGATATCTTTCTTTTGGATCTTCTTGCAGAAGACTGCGGAGTTTACTGTCGTGTAGCCGATTATATACCGCCGTGCAGCTAAACACACGAAAAATAAGCGGCAACAAGTGTCGATCAAACACGTTCTTTTCCTGCTCGTGATATTCTCGCATAGGCGTACTAAGCTGCGATGGCTGTGCTGTCAGAGCGACGTCACGCAACACTCGTCCTAGCTAACACTGTCGTGCGACCGCGGCACGTCGGTGCCACCGTTCTCGAGGGCCAGGGCGCCGGAGACTGTGTTCACCTTGGCCTCCTTTGTGTCCTGCCTGAAGGTGAGAAACGAACTTCGCCGGTTCTTCTCGGGGCGAAAGAGCACTATGTAGACGCGCGGCAAGAACAGCAGCACGAGCACTATGAGGGACGAGATGCTGATGGCGAGGCACAGCGCCAGCTCGCGGTTGTCCTCGTTACCGATGTAGACGGCGATGTAGGCGACCCAGATTACCACCGTGGAGTACATCGCGAACCCGATCATCTTGGCCTCGTTGAAGTTCTCGGGCACGTTCCTGGTCTTGACCGCGTACACCGTGCACATGGCGATCAGGACGAAGTCGTAGGCGAGCGGCAGGAAACTGGCCAGCTCGGTCGTGTCGCACAGCAGGACTGCCCTGTTGCTCGCCGGGTAGAAGAGGACCGTCCCGGGCCTCTGGACGACGAGCATGGTGCCCGTGATGACGACCTGACCCGCGATGAGGACCGCGGTCGTGGTCAGCTGCGCCGCGGTGCTCATGAAGCGAAGCCTGCGTCGAAAGATTCGCCTCTCGCTGACGGCCAGGATGCGCGCGATGCGGTTCGTCTTGGTGAAGATGGCGGCGTGCACAGCCGCGATGCTGAGCACGGGGAACAGGCGTTCCATGAGGCACGACGTGGGCGACGGCTTGGCCAGGATGGCGAACGTGCTCCCCTGGCTTACGATGATGCCGACGAGGATGACGAAGCTGAGCTCGCGCGAGGAGGCCTTGATGAGCGGAGTGTTGATGTAGCGTATGTAGACGGCGCTGACGCAGGCCGCCATTGCCAGTGTCAGAGCCGAGACGAGCATGACCACGATGACGGCCGACTCGGTCCATTGCAGGTACTTTTGTGGTATGGGATCGCATCCTGCAGCAGATATAGATTGTAGTACATGTACACATACATATTCCCGAAGCACGGAGCCGTGCGTAGTTTCCGATAACGAATAAGCCTCTCACAAAGTTCACTCGTGTATCACTCAAATACTGCAACAATAAATGCTACACACGAGAATGTGTATATACGTAGTGGTCTTGTTGAGGCCACTGCAGCAGGGGTCGATATAACGCCTGTTTTAGCACAAAGCATTACTAGCTGTAGTGTACTGCGATAAATGTACGGCGATCAATGGTCCTGCATTTGCTTAGTGGCTACATATCTGCTGCAGTAGGCATACAGCAGTTTCCAAGTTGCCACGACGCACAAATATCGATATTTACGTGCACAAATTTTGTTACAAAACTAGTCGGATAGTGCTTCGCACGGCCCACCTTGTCCCACACAACAGAGTGCTTTCAGCAAACTATAGACCCTGCGGCCCAGACGATCCTCTTGAAAATGGGGCGAGCTTTTGATGTGCTCACAATGTACGTCTTGGGCACAGTCCTACATTATTTGCGAAAAAGGTGATATGCGAAATTCCAGACGCTCACCTATACGCCGTAACAAGCATACTGAAACATCCGGTCTTTATTCCACTGATTCCATGTGTTACGGCACAAAATCCACGTAGGTTTCATACATTTATCGAATATTTGTTATGTTTCTATATGAATCTTACGGAAACATACGGAATTATTGGATTGACCTCACGAACGTCCAGTTAGTGTATGGGCGGTTCCTCGCTTGCTCGCTTAGAGCTCTTGTGTACGCTGCTTTCACAAAAACTATAGCGGCCGAAATACTCATTCTAACAGCAAACACACTTTAATAGCAGCTTACGGCGAATATATTGGTAGTTTGGAACAGCTCAGCCTGTCGCAGAACCTGTCTTTCACCCTTTTTATAGTTCTAGCAAACTATTCGCGGGTGGCTTGGACACACTGACCGTTGAGGGTAGCGTTGGGCCACGTGCCTTCCTCACAGTTCCCGCATCTGTACTCGCTGTACACGTATTGGTTGCTGCCACACTGGACACATTTCCAGCAGCAGAGGTTGGTGTTGCTCTCGGGCACCTGAAAATCATCATCATTATCATGTCTACGCCAAATGCAGGAAAACTGCCTCACCCAAAGTTCTTCAATTAACTCGCTCTTGGCTAAGTACTACCGCGATATCCTCGTAAACTTCTTGATGTCATCTGGACACCTAATTAAAGAACTTATTACATCCCAAAACTAAACATTGGTGGGCACCATGATGGCCAAGTATTGGCGAAGCTACGTCTTCCATGCCGTCTCAAATATACAGTATAGTAAAAGTCGCTCGTACTCACAAGACCGCACTTCTCCATTTATTATTTAAATGGTCACTAAAGGGAAACACATAAGTGATTTAGATTGAAAAAAAATGTTTTTCGGAAACCTTGTCGTCTTAAACTTGGTCATTCTATGTTCAATATTACACGAGGAAATGAAGGCCAAAGCTTGGCACAGGCATTGGTCCCGGGTTCGATCCCCGAATCAAGAATAATTTTTCGTCATCTAAGAAGGTAAATGCGTGGGTGCTAATTTTCCCATTCATAAGCTTTACTCCGCCTTGCGGGTTTCCGCACAACCCATTTGCAATTTTCGCCTGCTTTTATTTAAGCAAATTGCGTCACAAGGAGCGCCGACTACGTCGCTTCACTTTTTTCGGTGTTCTTAACGATTACAGATACATCTTTCATTTGTCCAACTTAGAAACGAACAAATAAAGAGTTACTGAGTATGTCTCCCGCGACCACGAAATCATCTTATATGCTAGTTCTGCCTCAAGCGGCATCGGTGCTCTTTGTGGCGTAACTTATTGAATGAGGAGCAGGCGATTTCCAGCTGTATTTGCAACCAAACTGCAAATTCTCTGATGCGTGCATTGCTATAATATTCCACTCACGTGTTCACGGGCGCCTCCACGACTGATGGGCACCGTTTTCTAACTACGTTCAAGAAAGGGCCGAATGGTCCTTGATTAATGTCCCTTTGAAGATCGTATCACTCAGGGATTATACAACAGCCCCCCACCCCCCGACACCCTTCCTCCCCACCACGTGGATCCTCACACCACCCAAAAGTTTTCCAGCTAACCTATAAGACAACAGGCAACACCCCTCGAGAATCAATTGATTGATTGTGGTTCGGTTAGGAAAGGACGCTATTTTCTGCAGCCCATGTGGGGAGCACGGCTAAGCGTCCGTGGGGGTAGGGGAAAGGGAGTGAAAGAGATAGAAAGGAGAGAAAAGCCTTAGTGGAGGGCTCCGGAAATTTTGACCACCTGGGGTTCTTTAACGTGCACTGACAACGCACAGTACACGGGCCTCTGGCATTTTCGCCTCCATCGAAAATGCGACCGTCGCGGCCGGTATCGAACCCGCGTATTTTGGGTGGCAGCCATGCACCGTAACCACTACACCAGTGGCGCACTGACGGGGGGGGTTCGGGGGTTGTAACCCCCCCCCCCCCCCTGAAGCCGACCTAACCCCCCTCCCACTCCGTAACTGCTCCTATGTCCTAGAAGAATGTGGAGCTAATGTCTCTGCAAAATTCCGAAAAATAATAATAAAAATAATCATCATCATTGATGTTACTATTATTTGGCATTTTATTTAGTTTTTTTTTACACACGCAACAACTGTGTAATCGCATGCCCGGCCATTCATGAAAAATTGAACCCCCCCCCCCCCCTGGCAGAGATCCTGGGTGCGCTACTGCACTACACCACCGCGGCGGAGTATCGAAATTCTGGATAAAATCCCGGTACCGCTCCACCATTCGCTCTCTCTTTTCGTCACCTTCGTACCTTAATATACCCTCGCGGACACGGCTTTCCGCATCGCGAGACAGGGACCTCGTCGTCGTCTTCATCGTTGTCGCTCCACTTGGGCTCCGCGTACATGAAGATCCTTTCCTCGTCCGACCACATGGCCACGTCCACAAATTCGTACTGTTCGTCGTCCAGCGCTTGGAAGTTCACGATGTCGTAGCTGTTGACATATAGTGAAATGAAGGGAAAAAAACGAAGGTAATTACCGTGACTTCAACTGAGCAGGGCAAAGGGGACGTAAACAGCACAGTTTCGGTGGGCTCGTTCAAAGAGAGAGAGAGAGAGAGAGAGAGGTGAAAATGTACAGGTCCCGTATTCAGAAAACTTGCCTGTGGCGCAGCGTTGAGAAGTTACGTTACGTAAGTGGCCTTGAGGTCTTGAGTTTGAGTTTATTTTAGGGGCGAAGCTCCTCTTAGTCTAACCTTGTCCCATGTCAGGCGTAACCGAGGGCAGGAGGCACGCGCCGAGGGCGAGCGCCTGCCTCCTGCCCTCGGCGCGTGCTGTCTTGTGAGAGAGAGAGCGAAAGGCGCGCGTTGTCTATGGAAACGCTCTTTCTTAGATGAACGCTCTACCAGCTCGCAAAGAAGGAGAACGCGCCCTCACCCGCGAGAGACAACGTTGGCGCAGGCAGCGTCTCCTAGCGAGTTTCTTGAGTGAGAAATACCGACTGCTCGCGTTGGAGAACCGTTCACCGGCCAGCCATATATATATATATATATATATATATATATATATATATATATATATATATATATATATATATATATATATATATATATATATATATATATATATATATATGCACTGGATCTTGACTTGCAATGAAGTGTCGGTGGGAGATTTCACTTGTGCATAGCTGAACCATAAGGATTCGTAGCGTGCGCGTTAACTAAATTAATCCGGAACTCGGCACGATCTACGATGAACCTCCCGAGCTTCGCCCACTCATCATCATTCACTCCGTGGATACGCTGTAATTTTTTTACCGCAGATTTTTCCCCATCATACCCAAGCACGCGCATGCTACTGGTTGTACCATGTGGTTCAATAAACTCAAGCTCAACTCAAACATAAGTGGTTGGGACGGGGGAAAAAGCCCCATAAGAAACAGTATGAATTGACCGACGTCCCCAGCCCACCATGGCAGGATGAAACCAAATAAATGTACATTTCCACATTAGCATCAAACGACAACGCATTTTACATACACTGAAAAACTACTGAAAGGAAATATAAGTTTAGCTAAGAAATATTTAACATATATTATGCTTAACAGACGAGCGTGCGGGCGTCTTCGTAAGAGAATTTAAAATTACGTAGTGTCTTTGGCAAGGAAAAGAAACCTATTGCTACGTTCCCACAGACAATATACGTATGCTCTTTAGAGGAGGTCTCAATCTTTGAATCGCTCTGGTAGAAGAAACGCCCGTGTGGATTGACCACAAAGATAGTTTTTCTTTTATGCCTGTAACTTCCAATGAAGCGAGGTTATCTTTCCAGGTGGGGAGAACTGCTGGCGACTGCCAGACAGTAATAGAATTTGCCAAGGCAGTTCAAGCACGCCAACTTACCTCGTCTTACGTAAGCTCACAGTTCTCGTTCTCCACGCGAGCACATTGAGTACATCCCGTAGTGTACATCTTAAAAACCTCACAAGTTGCATAAGGTTAGAGAATTTTAGTTTGCCCGGACACTTCTTCACGTTTACAGATACCGCATTAGCAGAACCCATGGCGTCATCTTGCGACCTTTTGCCTAGCAGAATACACTTAAATTTCTTTTCAGTCGCGTCGGTGTTCTCTTCGAAAGAGAATAACGAAGGTACTGTTGGTTAATGGCAACATTCGCTTTGTGCGTATATGGTTAAGCTTCGCGTCGCCAGATGTCGCTACCAGCGTTGCTAATACATGGAGGTACATGGAGGTACACGAAAAAGCCTTGGCAGCAAAGGGGAAGAGGAACGCTGCAATAATGAAGCACAGAGCGTTATGGGGATACAATAGGTGCGAGGTGCTTAGGGGTATGTGGAAAGGGGTAATGGTACCGGGGCTTACATTTGGGAACTCAGTGGTGTGCATGAGGCCAGAGATACAATCAGGAATGGATGTGAATCAAAGAACTGTGGGACGCCTCGCGTTGGGTGCTCACGGGAAAACGACAAACGAGGCTGTAAAGGGCGATATGGGATGGGCGAGTTTTGAGGCAAGGGAAGCCCAGAGCAAAATAAGGTTTGAAGAGAGGCATAGGAATATGAAAGAGAGTAGGTGGGCAGTGAAGGTGTTCCGTTATTTATATAGAAAGAGCGTTGACACGCAGTGGAGAAAAAGAACTAGGAGGCTCACCAGTGAATATACGGCTCTAAGAGAACTGACAACAAAGAGCGTAAAGGGAAAAGTCAGAGAGGCGGAGAAGATTTACTGGATGGCAGCGATTAAAAAAAAAAAAACGAATCTGGGCAAAAACGAAATAGGGCATAAACGAAATAAAGAGGGAGGCATTTTATGATAATTCAAGGGGAAGCGCTTTACGGTTTGAAGCGAGGTCGGGCTGCCTTAGAACGCGTATTTATAAAGCGAAATTCAGTAACGAAGAAAAATGCACATGCTGTGAGGAAGATAGGGAAACGATGGAGCATGTTCTGATTGAATGCGGATATATCCACCCAGGTGTACGTTTGGGCACCACCCTACATGAAGCCTTGGGTTTTAGGGAGAACAACGGGAAGCTGAACATACCCGCAATTGAAATAAGTAAGAGACGGTTAGAATACTGGTGGCAGAAAACTAGAGAGGACGGACAAAAATAATTATAGGGAAAAATATGGACTTTCTGCCATAAGGGGCAGAGAAGTGGGCTATGAATTTCCGTTTTTGCTGTAGTATGATCGATTTGATTGAAGTAGATTTAAAAGGCATGAGGACAATTTAAAGAGAGAAGGAAAAAAAAAGAAAAGTTCTTAAATTTTCTTACGAGCCTGGTGGCGCACATGTCACCGCCCCGTTACAATGGGGACGCTCATAGCATCCATCACGTGCCCTTCTCCAGTAACCTGTAATTGCCTGTAATCCGTGAACGCTGAGAAGCCTTCGGGGAAAATATAGTTCTCTATTGTCGTAGGAGTCGTATGGACTTATTGGAAAAGCACATGGAGGTGTATTTAGCAGGGTATACACGCACCACGCGTGAGCATACATCTCTACGGCGTCGCCTCTGTGGACACCGCTGACGTTTCGGAGGTACTCGATGAACCGTTCCCCGGACACGTGAACCTGCCGTGAGCAGTTGTCGCCCGGTGGCAGGAGAGAGCTGTCGCCGCAGTGGTCAAGCAGCATTTCTTGCAGTGCGTACGCCACCATGAACACGGCGCTCTTGACACCCGACACCATCTCGTCCTGGTGGAAGTTGTCCGCCAGGGATTCGTCTCCTGCGTATGGTAACAGCCGGACGGTACAGAGTAAGGCGGAATGAGTACACAACCAAGTTTAAGCATCATGCAACAAACACGGGTACAAGGGAATGTTGGGTATTATACGACTAAAATTGTCTCGTGACTGTCACAGCCATAAATTTATAACGTGTATCGCATATAACCAAGACATTTCTTTGTCAAGTGCGACTGGGTTTTAATGTGGTTTGACTGTGTGAATCGAATGAGTAGGGCCTTTATTTGCCAGGTTGTCTCATTACGTACGGATCACACACGAATGGACCATCTCGTAAATTGTGTTCCAAGAACGTTTGTGTTCCAAGAACACGTTTTCATTGGGTATCATTGTTTATTTAAACTACCGTGCACATGCTAAACAAGAGTACCGGTATTATAATCTTAGACCCATGTATGCGTACTACCTGAAACAAGTGATAATCGAAGACCTTACAGGCCAACGACCTTCAATTATTGCTATCTTTGTGAACAAGGTTGTCGGGCGGGAGCGGAAACGTCTTTCAAGTGATTACATTTCACACCATGGTCGGCAGCGGTGCATATTTTTGTTAGTACGTTATGCATCGACCAGACCGACATTACGTCCAACTTTGGATTTCATAAAAAAGAGAAAAAAATACTCTCATGGCGCGAACTGCGAATGCTACGGCACCTGTGCACCTTCGCTTGCAGTTGGCAATGCAATCGGGCTGTTCTCTGAGGCTGCAGTTGAAGTTAGTCTCCCAGAACTCGGCGAACCACGGGTTCCTCTTGTTCACGTCCGGGGTGAGCTGCGTGTAGTAGACTTCGAAGTCTGGGTCGGGCTTAACGTGCACGCGCAGGGCCAGGGTTCCAAGGGCTTCGGCTTCCAAGCCCGCCAGCAGCTGGGCGTCCGTGGTCCAGGCGTCACTGCGTGATTGTCACATCGTCAGACGGGCAGCAAGCTTTCCTTTTAGAAGTTGCTCTTACAAACCTCCAGCGCCAGTGAGACCTCGAGGAGTCAGCATCTCATACCGACTTCAAGATACTTATATAAGTTCAAGTGTCAAACTGTTGTTATGAATAGGAAGGTGTTTGCGCAAGCATGCCTCATGATCAGGAATTGATCGGAATTTCTCAGCCAGCCTTCCGTCGCGTTATTAGATAGTAGGGTTTCTCTGCTAGATTGTGTTTAAGGCGCTTTTGGGTTGCCTCGTGCCTGAAATGTTTGCGATGCGGTAATCCAATTTCCTTAATTTATCTGTTTCTCGGTGTTCCATTCGTACCACCTGGTAAAAAGAAATGTTATATATACAGTTTGCGTTTTTGATCGCGTCTGTGAATAAGCCTGAAGCCGGGTTCTGTCACACGGTGCCGGTTGTGTGTTTATAGATGGTTATGTGTGCAATAAAGTTCAGCTGAAAGTGTGCCATTGTTTGTCCACTTCTTATTTCTGCGCCCGTGTCACTAGCGCAGCGACTAAGATGAATTTACAGAAACTAGCCCAATGTTCCGAGCCACTACAGCCAACGCCTTGACAAGGTTACTTGCCTGCGTTAATCCTTTCGTCGAAACGTTGGTTCCAGCAACATTTATGTGTCATAGTGACGGCCTGTGCTCCGATTTATATCGAGTAAACAAAGTGGGACATATGGACATCTTCGACATATGCAATACCGAACGTCCGATCACTTTGCTGGTTACGGGAGAAAGCAACTAACTATGTAAAAATACAAATTAGAAAAGAAACTACGCGGATATTATAAAGGACTCGTGTATTTATCACGCGTATTTGTTACATTGAGGACATTCAAGTCATGCCTGCAGTTTTTTGCGTAATTCCTCACGTAACGGAGTCGTCAGCACACATTTCTGCAGACGTATAGGTAAAGACTGTCGGTAGTGTAGTTACTGCTTAAAAAATCAGTCACCATGTTTGGCTTTAACACTCCTAAACAGGTACGTCCATTCGCCCTTCACAGCCATTTGTGGAGGGCAAGCTGCCATCTTATTTTTCGACGCATCACATTTAGTGCAAACTTCCTGGTTCTGTAATGAATAGTCTCTTATCCTAGATGGATGGTTTGCCATTTAAGCACATGACACACAGGCTTTCTCTATGCAGCACACAGTGCAGACCCATCGTAACACGTGCGCCGAGTGCGAATGCCGACTTTCCTTGTACAAAGGCCAAAAGTACTTTTTATATTTCGCGCAGCCATGCAACGACAAGGCTATGTTTTTTTTTTCCGCGTTTCCTTGTTTTTTTCTACGAAACCCCTTTGTTTGTTCGCGACCTTCCATAGCTGTTTCATACACTTTCATGGCGTTAAAGCTCTCGCGCGCTGCATTTTTCATAGGCTTCACATTACCGAAGGCAGCCGCATCCGTTGCTACGGCTATAAGAAGCTAGAGTGCCGGAATGTTAGCCTTCAGCTACAAGAGAACATAAGAAAAGTAAAGCAGCAAAAGCAAGCCGAGGCTCGAAAGAAAAGACAGGAAAAGACGATGGCGTATCGGAAGTTTCTATCTAGCGAATTGCCCCGGTCTCTGACCCCCGACTTTCAGTGTTACGAGGCGATTTGATCTCGAGGAGCTTTCACATGTGTACACATATCGAAAAATGATATGGGCACAATCGCAGGGCGCAGGTGCACTACGCAGTTGACTAGTGACGGTTCAAAGAAAAGTGAAAGGCAACGCGGTGAGGTTAAGTTTGTCCCGTTCGCCATATATCCTACAGACCGGAAAGCAGAGAGTGAAAGGACACGAGTGAGGAGCAAATGTGCGTTCGTTTAACGTTTACCGGAAGAACACACACACACACACACACACACACGCACTATATATATATATATATATATATATATATATATATATATATATATATATATATATATATATATATATATATATATATATATATATATATATATATATATTCATAGGGCAATGGGGTGCTGAGCTCCCCCCCCTCCCCTTCCTCGCCGCCCCCTCCCATATATTGATTGATTTGTGGGGTTTAACGTCCCAAAACCAGCATAATTATATTCCGCTTGAGGGTGCCAGCATTCCTATACTTCTCCCCTTACTTGACAAGACCATCATATGTTCTTAAATATAGTTTAAAGGGCACCGAATTCGCCACCATCTGTGGCATTATGCTTTTGCAGTGGCATCCCGTTTTAGAGAGCCAAGCCACGGGCAGGGATTCCCAAGTGATGACCGCATTCTCGTGGGCGTAGAGTGACATCGATCATGTAATAAGGTTGGATATAAGCGAACGCTAAAGCACCTGCAGTGATCAGAAAAATTGCGCAACTTTCCAGAACAGCGTCTCTCAGCTGCTGTGCTGAATAAGTAAACAGATGAATAAGTAAATGAATAAGTAAAAAGATGAATACGTAAACAAGTGAATCAGCTGCTCAGTCAATGTATTAACAAAAAAAAATCATGCGATCAATTTAACGACTGATTTGTGGGGCTTAACATTCCAAAACCACGATATGATTATGAGAGACGCCGTGGTGGAAGGCTCCGGAAATTTCGACCGTCTGGGGTTATTTAGTGTGCTCTGACATCGCACAGTACACGGGCCTCAACATTTAGCCTCCATAGATATGCAGCCGCCGCCGCGGCCACGTTTCGATCCTGCGACCTTCGGAGCAGCAGTCGAGTACCGTAGCCACTAGACCACCGTGGCGGGGCCATTCCATCAATTTATTCGATCAGTACCAAGGTGTATCAATCAATCAATCAATCAATCAATCAATCAATCAATCAATCAATCAATCAATCAATCAATCAATCAATCAATCAATCAATTGCTCTCGCATCTTCTTACCTGGCCACTATGTTGAAGTCCCCCGTGGCGTTGGCCGCGCGAATGCCGGTGAGAAGACCCTGCACGGTGACCGATGTGCAGAAGCAGACCACAACGCGCGCTCGTTTCGTCCTGTTCAGGTTGCGCACGACCGTCAGGTAGTCATCGCCCGTGCCGCTGGCCGGCACGCCCAGCCACTGGGACACGCAGACGTTCTGGCGCACCGCGCGCTCTGCGAACTCCTCCATGCTGGCCTGGCTGGCGCTGTCACCTGCGGCCAAGAGTGTTTGGGGTTGGGAGAGCTGTATGTCGAGACAGCGCTGCATGCTGTAAGCTCATCTGGGAGGAGAAGAAATAGCTCTGGAGTGTCCATAGATAGATAGATAGATAGATAGATAGATAGATAGATAGATAGATAGATAGATAGATAGATAGATAGATAGATAGATAGATAGATAGATAGATAGTGTAGAGTATTCTGGTACATCCGTGTCAGCCAATCAGTGTTTGGGATTACAAAATTCTGTGCGACGACCTCTTGGCGCAGAATTCTTCCGTAAACAAACGAAACGCATTCCGTGTCGCTGCGGGCAAGCGCTACATTCGTGAGTACGTCATTCTCCCTTAAAATGTTTGTATCTTTCACAACCGTTATTTCTATCATGGCACCTAAAGACACGTTTATAAGGTATTACGGTTAAACGAGACGTCCGAACATATCGCTGTTAACGTCCGACAACCCTATATCATGCAAATGCTATCGCGCATAACGGAACACAGCCGCTGCCGAAATGTTGTGACCGCGGAATACCACCGCTGCCGAAGTACGGTGTGCCTGATTTTTTTCGCTCTGTATGGTTCAGCTCTTGGTCACGTGGTGGTTCCGCCTACCCAATCCCCTTGGAGAACGGGGTTGCTAACAAGGAGGGAAAAAGAAAAAAAAAGAGAACTAGGGGGCGGCGTCACGTGATTCTTCTGCCCTCCGCTAGCCACCCAACCTCCTCTGACGCCAGTGCGCGGTACCTCTCGGTTAGGTTTAGGCCCCTCTTAGTTGCCGGACAGCTCGAGGTTCTTTGGACGCGGTAACCTTTAGTGGCGCTTGACCGTGCTGCTTACCTACCACGTGGCTTCTCTTCTTTAAGTTCTTTAGGACTAGGCTTCAAGATTACCCAATGACACCCTCTTCTAGCTTTTTTTCCCTTCCTCCATAGTTACTAAACAAATCATCAATTGATGTCGCTACGAGCACGGCTGCCTTGACTTCAGGCTTTAGTTTCGGGTTTCTGTAACCGGTGATACCTGAATAGTGTAAACACATGTTTAAAACCGCACACAGACAGACAGACAGACAGACAGACAGACAGACAGACAGACAGACAGACAGACAGACAGACAGACAGACAGACAGACAAGTATTGAATGTTCGAAGCTTCAGTTGCCCATTGAGATCGTCGCACGAAAATTCGAAGCCCGGCAACGGCGCTGTGCAATGGCTCAGAGTTGATGTGCTTAGTCGGAACTGCGAAGCCGACATTTTTCAAAGAATGCAAACGGGAAAGCAGAAAGTTTGAGAGACGACAGAGATGCTTGCTGTCAAGTTGTGAGTCATCCGCACTGACGCGTGACGGTCTTGTGCCTAAGTACGGGCTGGGAATGGTTGGTGGGAAGCAAGCACCCTGAAATACCTTGCTTGCCACAAACAAACGTCAGCGGTAGTGTGCGGCTGTGTCCGCTGGTGTTAATGACTAATTGTTTACAAAAGTTTACAAAGCCACATGCAACGCCGATGACTAGCAAACACGTTACAGCGAGGAGTGACGTTGATGCTCCAGGGTTTCTGGCGTAATACTGTCTGCCGAGTCTCCTTGTCTTACGTCCTTCCTATAAGGAAGGGCGTAAGACAAGGGGACACAATCTCTCCAATGTTATTCACGACATGTTTACAAGAAGTATTCAGAACACTGGATTGGGAACAGGTGGGTGTAAGGGTTAATGCGGAATACCTCAGTATCCTCAGATTTGCTGGTGACATTGCCTTGCTAAGTAACTCGGGAGATGAATTACAAAGCATGATTACTGACTTAAACAGGCAAAGTAGAACTATGGGCTGAAAATTAATATGCAGAAAACTAAAGTAATGTTTAATAGCCTTGGGCGAGCACAGCGATTTGAGATTGCCGGCGAGGCATTGGAAGTAGTAAGTGAATATGTCTGCTTAGGCCAGGTAGTGACCCCTTATCCGAATCATGAGGCTGAGGTAATTAGGAGGATTAGAATGGGTTGGAGTGCATTCGGCAAGCATTGCCAGATAATGAACGGTAGCTTACCATTGTCTCTGAAGAGGAAAAGCGTACAACAGCTTCATCTTACCGGTACTTACCTACGGGGCAGAAACTTGGAGGCTAACTAAGAGGGTTCAGCTTAAATTGAGGACGACGCAGCGAGCTATGGAACGGAAAATGGTAGGTGTAACCTTAAGGGACAAGAAGAGAGCGGCGTGGGTTAGTGAACAAACACGTATTAGGGACATATTAATAGAAATTAAGAAAAAGAAATTGGCGTGGGCGGGCCATGTAATGCGAAGACAAGACAACTGTTGGTCATTAAGGGTAACGAAGTGGATTCCTAGAGAAGGCAAGCGTGGCAGGGGGCGGCACAAAGTTAGGTGGGCAGATGAGATCAGGAAGTTAGCGGGGATAAATTGGACCCAGTTAGCACAGGACAGGGATAATTGGAGATCTACGGGAGAGGCCTTTGCCCTGCAGTAGGGCGTAGACAGGCTGACGACGACGGCGACGACGACGATGATGATGACTGTCTGAAATTATTCATTACAGCTTGCATCTGCCACTCTAAGCAGTGTGCGTTTCGTTTGATGTTTTGTGTTCCTAGGCATGCATGCCTGAATGAAAGTACTCTACTGTGGCTTAATTCATTCTTTCTGTCTCTGTGTGCGTTCGTTTGTGTTTTACGCGATGCCTGTTGAAAGCTGTCTTTGATGCATATTTTAAGCTGACTTCTCGTTGCGCCTTTGGTGACCAGTACTGAAAGCTGTTTTGGCCACATGTACGCTGTAGTTTTTTCATTCTGGTCGACTTATGAGGTCTCTCTCGCTAGGCGTATTTAGTGCAATCATGTTACCTGACTGCGTATAGGAAATTATGGTTCTTGTTGCAGTACTTTTGTCTCCGTGTCCCGTTCGGGTTTGGTGCGTTAGTTTTTTTTTGTACATATTTGTTTTATCCAAAGCCGAGTATTTGGTCCATCAGAAAGGCGCCACCATCTTTTAAATATATTGCATTGGAGAAAGACAAATTTTTGACGAAAATGGTCGAATTGCACAGACAGAAAGCCAAACTCTGCGAAAGGCAGAAATAATAGTTGCTCACTGAGTGTCTCGTCAAGACTGAGAGCTTGAAGTACATGTAAGTGGTGCAAGTAAAGGTGATTGATTTGTGGGGTTTAACGTCCCAAAACCAGCTCTGATTATGAGAGACGCCGTAGTGGAGGTCTCCGGAAATTTCGACCACCTGGAGTTCTTTAACGTGCACTGACATCGCACAGCACACGGGCCTCAACATTTCGCCTCCATCAAAATGCAGCCGCCACGGCCGGGATTCAATCCCGCGACCTTCGGATCTGCAGCCGAGTGCCATAACTAGACCACCGTGGCGGTGCTGGTGCAAGTAAAGTGAAGTACAAGTAAAGCAAGTAAGTAGAAGTAAAGTAGCAGTGAGTGATTGCAAGACTTTGTCGTGTAGGGAAAGGAACACAATATGGTAAGCAGTAAGGCTATTTGTCATGAATATGTAAGTCATGTTCATCATTGTTGTCATGAAGATGCCACATGCTGCCCGGCTCAGGACTAACATAGAAGCGTAGAGTGTTTTCATGAGAGCAGCATGTGCCGGATGTCTTGTCTAGTCATAATTCCCGCATTCGGTGCTCACCACGCTCCTTTACTTTTACAAGCTAAAAACATCTTGTTACAAGCAAACACACGGCGGTAAAGTGAACACGCAGCGTCTTGTTACGTTGAATAAACCAACTTATTACAGTCGAACACATACTCTTTCCTGTATTCCTAAAAATGACTAACTTCTTTTGTTTTACGAGCCGAAACAACATTGCAACCGACTGTTACTGCATCTGTGCAAGAGCAGAAAAACAGGCTGCGATATGGACGTGGCACTATGGCAAACGCAATTACCGCCGCTGACGAATGTTCACAGTACTTGGTGCTGTTATATGTAGTGATGCCTTGCTCAGGGATGATTTACTTAAACCTTGGAGTTTTCCTTATGTTTTCCAATTCAGTATTCACCATATACTCGTATTCGATGCATGGCGTTACTTGTGCAAGAAACCATCTCTGAGTGGCTTCTTCTTTGAGAAATGACAAAAACTCGTCGTGATAAATTTGCGAAACATGCGTATGTTGTCTGAATGCCAATCCTGAGATGCGCTAGCGACGATGTAAGTGAACATTTGCCTTAACATCTACTAGCGCGGTTAAGGGTGAAAGCTATGTCTATATACACGGTAAAAGTTCAGATGATGCTTGAAGGGATGAGACGCTGTCGAACAGGAGAGAGAAAGAGAGAAGCAAGGAAAGGCATTGAGTTTAACCAGGCATGCGTCCGGTTTCCTATACTGCGCCGGGGGAAGGAATAAAAGGGTGAAATAGAATAAAGAGAGAGAGAGAGAGAGAGAGAGAGAGAGAGAGAGAGAGAGAGAGAGAGAGAGAGAGAGAGAGAGAACACCAATCACGCGTACACTTGCACAAGCACATTCTCTAGAGGCGATCGCATAGACCTGTAGACTTCAAGCACGTTAACAACGCTTTTCTTGCCTTCTGAGCCATCGAAGTACATGGTCAGGGTCCAAAAACCTCGGCAGCTGAGAACGCCCTCGAGTTCAGTCTCTCGAGTACCACTAGAAGTGGGTAAAAGAGGTCATAATGATTGCAAATACACAGCACGTGTTCAACTGTTTCTTCACCATAAACTATGCCTTAAGGGCAAGCCCATTTCGCAATAAAAAAAAAAAAAAACTGTTTCTTCAGTTCCGCAAAAATCGCACGTATATGTGTCAGCCACACCAATGCGACACGAGTATGCATTTGTAAGTGATATAGAGGGCGTAATAGCGTTGTATCGAAGGTGCCGAACGAAAAGTGTCACTAAAACTAAAATTTCGACGAAGGGACTTGCCCTTGTCAGGACATGAAACTGTCTTTCTTGGCAATGTTCATGCACTCGTAGATCATTCTCCTGAACGCTCAAAAAGGAAGCAAGGTTATTACAGACTCGTACAGGAAAGTAAGAGAAGCCGAATAGTTTACAGGGGTCCCACAACACTTGTTGAACAGAGTCAGAAAACGGTGCAG
Source organism: Hyalomma asiaticum (assembly GCA_013339685.2). Lineage (NCBI taxonomy): Eukaryota > Metazoa > Arthropoda > Arachnida > Ixodida > Ixodidae > Hyalomma > Hyalomma asiaticum. The sequence continues at coordinate 68,691 of JABSTT010001816.1, forward strand.
ATCGGTCGTAGAGGCTCATGTATTTGTTGAAAGACTTGGCGCTTTCCAGCTGTGTTTGAAATCGAATTGCGAATTTCCTGTTGCTTGCTGTACAATGATATTTGGCTCATATGTTCATATGAGCCTCCGTGACCGATACGCACCGTTTTGTGGCTACGTTCAAAAAGTATTGCGGGACACTTTTAATCTTAAAGACGGACAGCGATGAGCACACAACTGCTGTCAAGCAAAGCATTTGTTGCCTTGATCGTAGACAAGTGCAGTTGCTGTCAAAACATCGATTCCTGCGGTATCCCCCGTTTGACGACTGAGTCAAACGGGGGATACGCATGAAAGTACGATTACCTTCAACAAGAAACAATTGCACTCTCATTTCTGCTCTCTGGCATTCGCAACAAACTATCTTCATAGTCTATTCATCTATTCATAGTTCTGTGCACTGTAAATACATTGTATTATGTTACATTTTGTTATCTTGTGTTATATTAGCGATATGTATAAGTATGTGTATTTGCATAAATGTGTATATGTGTGCACATAACATACAAATGTCAATGTATGTTATGATGTTGTGATGGTGCATGCACGGTGCACATTGATTTCTGGAAACCTTTTTTTTTTACTTACACTTTTATAATATGTATTCGCAAATAATCAGTTTGTGAAATCATTTATGTATCAGTATGCATTGTTTAGTGTTTCCTTTTGTACTTGCGTGTCATTTTACCTCGCATCATTTCCGCACTACTGCCTGTATGCCTACTGCCTGCCGCACTACGGCCCTGGTGACCTGTATGTACAGGTCACGAGGGTCTTTGTCAAGCCGCCCTGACGGCTTTTAGCCTTGGCGACCTTCCAGTTTTGTCTGGTGAACAAAAATTGAATTTGAATTCGAATTTGATAGATCATTGGTCATAATTGCGAAGGAACGTTCCCTTGCAATTATGACCAATGAAACGAGGCGTTTCCTCACCTTCCGTGAAGACGACCGACACGTAGGTCCAATTGAAGAAGCCCACAAGGTCCACCATGGCCCTCGCCTGCGCCTGTTCCATGGGCACCAGACTGACGTAGAAGCCCAGCCTGCTACGTAGTCCAAGCTCCTGTCCAGTCGTCGAGTAACCGATTTCGGGAATGCGGAACAAGCTGAGCAGGCTGTTGACTTCCGAGGCGCCGGCCGCTGGCAGTGGACCCAGGACTGCGACCAAGTTCTTGGCCGACTCCTCCTCTTCGCACTCCTCCGAACTCCGGCGCTGGTACGGGTACGGCTGCTCCTGGTACTCGGCTCCGGTCCAGGCTGACAGTGGAATGTAGTGCGAAGCCTGCTCGAGTGCTATGGGCGAGAACCAACACGAGTCTCGGATCTGTATGCCTAGCTTCGAGTTTGGCAGCAGGTCTTCTCGGCTGTTGATCTCGTCGACGGCCTGGAGTGCCGCCTCCACCCTCTGGATGCCAGGTCGCTCCCATGTTTCTCCGCAGAGTCTCGTGACGTTCTGGCGCGTGTAGGGAGGTCGGTGGACGGGGAACAGTGCACCGATGAGAAAGTCTTCGGGCTCGTTTGACTTGTAGTAGTAGGTGACTGAGAAGCACCGCGCGGCGAAGAGAAACAAGACGAACAGCGGCACGAGGGCATGCAAGTGGCTCATAACGCCAGCCTTGGCTACCCGTGAGCGAACTGTGCACAGTGACACTTCAAGTATCTCCAAAGGAGTCGTTTGCGAGTTTGCCGTCTATGAATTTTCTGCACCGTGATACAGTGGGGTGCATAGGCATACTCTTGAAGAAATCACCTGACTCAGGTAACAACTGGTTTAGAAGGTCCTACTCTTCTTAAGGAAATGGTGCCTCGTGGACCGATCTGTGGTAGACGGCACATAGTTACATAGAGTGTGCAGTCATGCCGCCGCTGCTGCTACGCAGATCTTGCCTTGCCTTTGGAGCGGAGACATCAGTCTAGTAGAAAATGTGTCGACGGTGCTGAAGTAAAAAATACATGCATACGATGAAAACGTTCCAGAAACATTACTGGTCTACTGCAGTAATAAAATCCTGAACTAAAGAAGAGCCAAACAACAGTTATGCGGCATTTGTTCAAAGTGTCACCGTGCCCGATGTACGCCAAACCGGCACATTAGGCGGCAGGTCAAGGTTGAGACACGTCCCAGCTTCGCAATGTGAGTTCGACACTTGATGGTGATGTGATGCCGCAAGTTCGACGGTTGCACTCACCGCGAGCTGAATGAATCCCTCTTCATGGTCCCACGTATTCCTGTGGAGTTGTGGCTTCTTTCGTAGCATCAAGAAATGCGAAACGTTTCAAGCTTAACCACTGCAGAAGCACAACAGATAGCACAGGTGCGGGCGTCGCACTTTGCAGAGCGCCAACAGAACCACAAGTTGCCTAACCACGCCTCCGCTACAAGCCGACACCTGCTGACGTCAACTACCACTCGCTGCTCATCGGTCGCATCAACACACGCTGCGCCGACATAGAATTCCTTTCCCGTCGGTTCCGATGATTTCGCTCGCTCGCCGTACAACCTCTGTTTTGCGCCCACGTGCAGCACAATTTCCAGAGTCGACGGAAAAACAACAAATCAAGGTAGTGGCACCAACTTCCGCGTATTGTCGACGCTTGTGGCTTAATGTCCCCGCGTATTGCCGATGCGTGGTACGGCGCGCGAGGCACATCTGGGCGACCCTCGCACTTACAATGTCGCGCTCCCAGACTTCGAACTCGACGCCGCCATCTATGGGCCTCGGTGCGAGGTTAGACGAGGCAGGTGTGTTTCCCTTGTTCGGGTAACGTCAGTGTCACTCGCTACCTGCCTCCGTACATTTGTGTTCGAGAAAGGAGCTTTATTCTTTTTAAGTACAGTTCCTCTGCCTCTAAGGGGAACTAGATGTCTCTGTTGCCAGGTTCAGCGCGGCGATGATTTCTCCACAGAAAACTTAGTATGATTAAGCAATAAATGAGGAAGGAACTGATGACGCCAAAGCCGCCGTAGTCCGTTAACTTGTCAGGACGCTGTACTTTTCTGCGGATTGAAACTGAAATTCCCAGCTTTATGCCATTTTATTTTCTTTTTCATTTTTCTCAGCGCGTTCCTCTAATAGCAGGCACAAGCTGCTTAAACGAACCTGCCGCGGATGTTGTACCGAACCACCCGGTGACGTTCATCCGCTGGACACGCTTCGCTTCTCTCGCTGTGGACGCGTGCCCCTGCCGACTGCGGTTTCGCATTCCTCCTTTTTTTCTTTTTCTTTTTTTGCGTGTTATTGCTTCAGCCAAAACCAAGGCCGTGGTTGCGAGCGCGCCGTTACACTGTGTTCAGCGGTGCCTGACCAAATCATCATCGCCGAGGGTGGTGTGTACGTGGAGAGGTGTTTGAGTGGGGAGAAAAGAAACGAAGAGATAGACTGATGGGTGGATGTTAGAAGCATCGTTTTTGAATTCGTCTGGCGGCTAGCGCCACTATTCTCTCTGTTAATCCTCCCTGTTCACGGCTGCTTGCACTAACAAGTTGTCGCTTCTGACCTTCTCTTGCACAGTTTTCCGCAACCAATCTTCCGTCTTTCTCTTTTCTCTGTAGTGGAAGGAAACGCCGACTAGAAATAATAATAATAATAATAATAATAATAATAATAATAATAATAATAATAATAATAATAATAATAATAATAATAATAATAATAATAATAATAATAATAATAATAATAATAACACGGCTAAGGAAACGGTGCTGCTTTCTACCGTACTTGTGGAGACTAAAGTCTAGATATTTTTCCGTTTTAAAAATATCTAGGGACATTAGTGGAGACCGCAGCACAGCGTCTGAAGGAGTTACAAAAGGAAAGGCAGGAGAGGATAGGAGTGAGGACTCAGGAAATATTTGACCGCCTGGGCTTCCTTAACGCGCACCGACTTCACACAATACTTAGGCCTCTAGCACCTCTATCGAAATGACGCCCCCGCAGCAGGGTGTGAACTCGTATATTTATTGTCCACTGTCCAGCGACATATAGGATAATAAAAAAAGGTAATTGTTAAAAAATAGTCGAAGAACAACTACTAATCCTCTGTGGTAGAAGAGAAGCTCAGGGGAAGATGGAGGCTTGAATTGGATGAACAGATCGCTAAGAACGATGTAGAACAGGGAATGTCGCTGGAGCCAACGTTTCGACAAATGGACTTGTCTTGGTCGGAACGGCAAGTGCGAAAAAAAAAATGCGGTTGATCTCTCTGTCATGGGAATCTGTATAACACGAACGTGAAACCTGTCTTCGCGAAGTTGTGGAATGCACAAGCGGCTATCTGGCGAATCGAAGGGCGAAAGATGGCTTGTGTACTGTGAACATGTGAACACGTTAAATCTAGACATCAGCGGCACCGCGACACGGCACAGGGATTCTCGACAGTTGTATACACGAGAGCAAGTTTTCGAGCGACTCTGGAAACACTGAATTGTACGCGCCAGAGCCCTGCGAAAGCCTGCCATATACGAGAATCATCCGCAAATGGTGACGCCTTTCAAGCGAAACCGAACGGGTTGCCAGCGGGTCGTTTTGTGAAGGCACAGTTCGTGTGTGAAAGGCCAATGATTTGCTTGTCTACGACCGTATTTGCGATTCTGGAGAAGTGCGCACCGCAACTCAACATACCTGGCCACGCGAAACAGATTTTCAGCGGCCGCGTTCGTACTTTGCTCATGGAACGCGCCGTCACGATGCCGACGACCCTATAATTTCCTGGGCGGTCGAGGCGCGAACACTCCCGAAGCGCTGACTGCCGGCGCGAATCAGCACGACAATCTGCTTCGCTCCAGTGGCGCACTGACGGGGGGGGGGGGGGGGTCGGGGGTTGTAATGCCCCCCCCCCCCCGAGTCCGACCTAACCCCCCTCCCAATCCGTAACTGCTCCTATGTCCTAGAAGAATGTGGCGCCAATGCCGTTGCAAAACGCCCAAAAAATGATAAAAATAATCATCATAATTGCTGTTACTGTTATTTTGCATTTTATTTACTTTTTTTACACGCGTAACAACTGTGTAATCGCATGCCCGGCCCTTCGTGAAAAATTGAACGCCCCCCCCCCCCCCCCACTTTGCCCAAAATGCAAAACAGGTAAGACTATAGTATTGGGTTTTTTGTGAAATTTTGACTCGATCAGAATGCGTCTTCCCGCATCGTAGAGCATTCCTCTAGCTTATTGCGCGCCTTCCTGAATAAAAATACGGTCTCTCAAAATCTTGTCCAAAATGCCAAAAAAGGTAAGACTATAGTCAAGGTTTTTTTCTGAAATTTTGACTCGATCAGAAGTCGCACAAAATGCGTTTTACCGCATCATAGAGCATTCCTCTACTTATTGCGCGCCTTCCTGAATAAAAATACGGTCTCTCAAAATCTTGCCCAAAATGCCAAAAAAGGTAAGACTATAGCCTTGGGTTTTTGTGAAATTTTGACTCGATCAGAAGTCGCACAAAATGCGTTTTACCGCATCATAGAGCATTCCTCTACTTATTGCGCGCCTTCCTGAATAAAAATACGGTCTCTCAAAATCTTGTCCAAAATGCCAAAAAAGGTAAGACTATAGTCAAGGTTTTTTGTGAAATTTTGACTCGATCAGAAGTCGCACAAAATGCGTTTTACCGCATCATAGAGCATTCCTCTACTTATTGCGCGCCTTCCTGAATAAAAATACGGTCTCTCAAAATCTTGCCCAAAATGCCAAAAAAGGTAAGACTATAGTCTTGGGTTTTTTGTGAAATTTTGACTCGATCAGAAGTCGCACAAAATGCGTTTTACCGCATCGTAGAGCATTCCTCTACTTATTGCGCGGCTTCCTGAATAAAAATACGGTCTCTCAAAATCTTGCCCAAAATGCCAAAAAAGGTAAGACTATAGTCTTGGGTTTTTGTGAAATTTTGACTCCATCAGAAGTCGCACAAAATGCGTTTTACCGCATCGTAGAGCATTCCTCTACTTATTGCGCGCCTTCCTG